>LZPO01028357.1:15076-28226 GCA_001675575.1 Neotoma lepida | reverse complement strand
GCCAAACTAGTGGAAACGCATGAACTATGGACCAATAGCAGTGGAGCCCCCATGGTACTGGACTGGGCCCTTTGCATACTCGAGACAGGGGTTTAGTGTGAACTGTTTANGNGGCCCCCAGGCAATGGGATCAGGATCCATCCCTAGTGCATGAGCTGGTTTCATGGGCTTTTAGTTGCTCTTTTCCTGTTCCTCTCAAACACTTAGCAGTGGAGCAGTTTCTGTGAGCAGCCTGTTGTAAAACAAAGTGTTCTGTGTTTATTCGGCAAGTGTTCACACTGGGGAACATTGAAGGCTGAGGTGTTCCCACTGAGGAATGAGCAGATAGGGCATTACAATTCATCTACCTTCATCGCCTTCCAACAAATGAAAGCATGGCAGCTTTTTAACACCAGGGAATCAGTTTGGAAGTGAAATATTGCAAGTGGCTGAGCAATAGAATTTTGTATGCTACATTCTATCCAATTTAGGTCAGCTGACCCTTACTTCCTTTTGATCAGAAACCTAAAATGGTTCCTAATTTCCTTCCAACTCAAAATTTCAAACTTTACCGTCCCTTGCCAACCTATCTTTTATTCTCATAGTGCAGACAATCTAGCAATTACATTTCAGTATTTCAGAATGGTTGTTGCACCTTAACAATACATGAAGTTTTCATAGACCAAAAAGTCATCTAATCATTCAACATTGCTTTCAGAAATATTTACCAAACACAAAATGTGTTAGGCAACATGCTCGGCCAGAGGTCTGGTGAGCAGCAACTCACCTTGACCCTATCCTCAATGGTCTCCTGAACTGGCTTGAAAGAAGAAAATATTCAAATATACATACAAATACAGATGTGAAACTATCCCCCAAGTAAGAAAAGACAGAGCTAATAGACACTCTGAAACCCAAAGTGGAGAGAACTAATGGTAAGTGGTGAAAAAAAAAGATTTCTTTACTGGAGATGGCATATGCAAATGTCCTGAGCAATTTGTAACACGGTCTTGGTATTTAAAATACCATCAAGACAGAGTAAAGGTGGATTGTTCTGCCTTTTTGTTTTGTTATATTCTCTTCTGCCCTCCATTCATTTCTCTCTCCACCCATTGCTTTTGAAGACCTGTAGCACCATGGTTAGCAGATAAGGTAATTCATTATAGACTAAATTAATNGCTCAATACAAATATGACCAAGCTCCTATGAACAGAAGGTCTGCACACAAGGAGCTAATAGAAATTGCAGAGAGAAGCAGATAGAGAAATCTAGAAAAGCTCCTAGATTTCTGACTGCACGATGAGTTATCCTTCTCACATTGACATAAGGACTGTGAAATGTGCAATGGAACACCTCATCAGGCAGCTTGATATTCAGTTACAGCACTCAAGAGAAAAGTCTTAGGTCAAATTAGGATTGGTAATTGGGGAATGGGAATTATCACTGAAGCCCCAAACCCTGGGAGTATTAAGATTAGACAAATACATCCCAGGAAATCCATATTTTTATCCAAGAACAGAGAGTGTATAGGGGGAGTCATGGTGGGCTGAAACAGAAGAGGCAACCATTCTGCCAAGAGAAATACAGCATAATCCTTTGGGAAGGAATTGAAGAGAGAAGCNTTGCTACAGAGGCTGTGATATAAGTGTCCTGGGAATGGTCATGGATGTCAAGCACTGAAGCCAGCTCAAGTTGGTTCAAGGAAGCCAGAAGGAAAAACAGAGAATCACACCAAGAGAGCCATAGAGAACCACACAGTATGGTGACTGGAGGCAATATAGGAGGAAATGACCTCAAGCCCTGGCTTCTCCTGGAGTCCCAGAATAAGCTTACATCCTTCATTTTTCCTCAGAAAGAAGGAATGTATATGGTACCCAGAGGGTAAGATTTGNAGTCCATTCAAACTCTTNTCTGAGTTCCAAATAGAACAATGGTTTAAAATAAAAGGCCTAGGGGAATACATCTGTTGTCAGGTGTATACTCATTAAGGGCAAAGATAAATGGAAATACAACAAATAAAATTTCTGTTTTCTAGGACTTTACAGCCTACGAGTATAGGATGCATGGAGGTCTTTGTGCACTAGGGGACCTGGAATATTAAACATACAGGGTTGTTTCTTCCAAGAAAAGGATGTTTAACCTGCTATCTACCCAGAAGGCTGGAAGTGGACACAATTAATACCCTGGTGATCTNTGTACTGTGTGCCATGGTTAGTGCCATGGACTCCACTGTATCCTCCCCTGGACTCTTANAGTAGTAAGTTTGTTTTTCTCAGTCAATCTATAGAATCCATCTTCATGGAAGGTGTCACATGTACTTTACAAGGGTGAGAGGACTGAACTCCCACTCTCTACTTCTATTTAAAGAAAAACTTCTTAGCTTCTCTAAGAATCTAGCGCCACACGTTGGGTGCCAGTTTCTGGGTTGTCTACAACCACCATGATGAACAGAGTAATGATACGCAAGAGGCAAGAAGGTAGTTTGGTTCAAAACAACTAAGTAGCTGGTGTTGCTTCAAATTTCACAAATCTGACCCCAAGCAGTTTCTNTTAGGCATATTTAAGCACAGCATTGACTCAATCCTGTGTGCACAACAAAGCGCAAACTAAACTAAATAAAGACTGGACATGACTACATCAAAACTCNTTGTAAAGTACATGTGACACCTTTCATACAGACAAGTTCAACAGATTGGCCATGATACAGTTTTATCTACTCATCCTCATAGGCATTTGAGGTATTTCTATACCCTACACTACTCTAGGACCATTTTTAAATTATGCTGCTCTGAACATTCATATATAAGTGCTTGTTTATTTGTTCAGCACTTCTGGGTATGGAAACTAGGACCTCACACACATCAGGCCAAGGGAACTACCACTAGTGGACAACTTGGTTTGGTCATGGTTTTAACTCACTTGAGTACAGACCTAGGAGGAACATTGTTGACTGATCAAGATGAACTTTTTGAGGTACTTCCAGACTGTTTCTAGGAGTGGCCCTCTGCAATGTATAAGTGCACAACATTTTCCATATTCTCACCAATACTTGTTATTCTTCGTTGGTTTGTTTAAGAAATGATTTTGTTAGACTTGTTTTAAAGATAAAGAGAAATGGCTCTGCCCAGTGATTAATCAGAAGAGTGAGTACTCAGGGGCTGGTATGCTTTAGGCCATCTTTCTTTTCTGTAATGCTAGAGAGCAGTGGTTCTCACCCTGTGGGTCTCAAAGCTCACAGGGGTCCCATATTAGCTATCTTGCATATTGGATATATACATTACAATTCATAACAATAGCAAAATTACAGTTGTAAAGTAGCAATGAAATAATTTTATGGCTGGGGGGGCACCACAACATAAGGAACTATATTAAAAAGGGTTGCAGCATTAGAAGGGTTGAGAACCACTGCTATAGAGCCATGTTATAGGAAGTCATGGAACAGTGCCCTGGAAGGTCAGGTGTGATAACTCAGGGAAGGGGAAAATGATGAGGACTTACAATGTACACACACACACACACACACACACACACACACACACACACAGACTCACATTTACATCTGCTATTTCACTCTCATCATTATGTTACTCAACAGAATACAAATGTCCTACAGAGAAACAACCAAAGAGTTTGAGCTGAACTAATGGGCGGCTCTAACACTGAGGAAAGACAACTACCACTGAAGACCTATATATTTGGAGCCTTTTGACTGCCATAGCCTGTGCCTCACTCAATCTGAATAACCTCTCTTCCAGTCATCACATCCCATCCAGGTTATTTTAGAAGATGCTTTGTCTGCAACTAGCATACCCAATTCTTCAAGCTGCTTCTTAATATGTTCCAAAAAACAACACTTCATCTTTGAATGTGTTCATAGCACAGATCCTCAGAAAAATACATATTTGAAATTTGGCATCATTTGATTATTATTTAAGCCAAATTTGTCAAAATTGGAAATGCTATCACACTAGGTTATATGAATAGAACAATAAAATCATAAGTGCCTGGCCCCCAAAATTAGTGAGTTGGTTTTTTTTTTCCTAGCAGAAATAATGTAAACGCATTTTGAATGCCCTAATAGCATCCCTGTGCTTGTTGCAGGAAATAGAATGAATATTTTTTTTCATTTAAAGCAATAGAAAAGAATTGATGCAAGATGTCANAATTCATACATTGTACCAAGATCTATAATCTGGAAGAAATCAACCATTAACCCCATGAGAAGACTGCTGAGATAGAATTTTGAGAAAGCCTTCCTCCTTCATTTGAATCAAAACAGTGTAATGAGGAAAGTAAATGGAGGCATGAAATAAGCCTGGAATTGCCTACTTCAGATCCTCCTCCTCCCAGTCTCAAAAAAAAAACTATCATGGAGAAGGGTCAGAATGTATGCTGGAATTACTTATAGTGAGGCTAAGATGTTCTATTTTGATGATGATGTCACGAGGATGTAATATTATGGAGAGTTCTACAGAACTGAAATTTAAAATAACATAAATATTTATGGTATTGAAATGTGTGCAGGCAAACCAGCAGGCTAATTAAAAATCTGGCAAATGTGTGTTCATTTGTATTTTTTCCCTGACAAATTAGGATTTAATTAATGCAGATGATGAAATGTTTGCATAGTATGCCTTTGCTGTTTTTATCAAAAATAAAGGGAATTTTAATCGCTTGTAATTTTTTCAACATATAGCAGATTTGAGGAAGTAAAACCCTCAATGCCCAAGGTAATACAAGACTTAGAATGTGAGAGCTTTAAAAAGATAAAAGTGGTGAATATTCTCTTTCCTTGGAGCATTATGCATTTGAGCAAAGCTTAGTTCTTCTAGTGATGTGCACACTGATAAAAGCAAGAGGCAG
Organism: Neotoma lepida; assembly: GCA_001675575.1. Taxonomy (NCBI): domain Eukaryota; kingdom Metazoa; phylum Chordata; class Mammalia; order Rodentia; family Cricetidae; genus Neotoma; species Neotoma lepida. The sequence continues at coordinate 23,384 of LZPO01028357.1, read as the reverse complement.
GTTCTACCTCCTTACCGATGCAAACCAGCTGGAGCTAGGGATCNGGAGGTTAGTAAACCAGCTAATGTCTCCTGTGTCTCCAGACTCAAGTAAGGCCATTGAAGAGCTTGCCTTGTCTCACATATTTAAAACCCTCACACATGAAATTGTTAAGTCTCTGCACGGTGTCAACTTTTGATGAGCAGCTGTGTGACTACCTTTCTATTGCCTGGTTTGCCTTCTTGGTAATATCAGTACCATGAACAAGGTAATCAACAGACTGCAAATTAGCATAAACTAGGAAAAAAGAGGCAGGACCTGCTCTGTGGCACTGGAGGAGAACTTGGCTCTGATTCTGACCTGCAAAGCCCCATGAATATACATGATTAGAGTGGTAACAAATAGAGTTCACCAAATAAGCAAGTTTTCATAAAATTGGAGGTAGAGAGTTCACAAAACAGTTCCTCTTCCTGAAAAGGCATAATCATAGGCTGTTAGTGCATTTACACAACCTTCATACAGAGCCATTTCTTCGCTCTTGGCAGTGGGGTGCTAAGTTCCACTTTAGCTCATGCATTTGTGTGCAATTTACAACTCACTGTTAGGCTCCTGTAAATTAGACTATTAGGTACATAGACTCATACTTACTTAAATGGCATAGTCAATATACAAGCAGTTAATGTCATTTCTATGACTCTTGAGTGGTCATGTCCAAAAGCTGAACACTATTTTATTCTGTCAGCATCATTTGTGCTCTTTGACCGGATGGGCATAGAAGTACACAACTANGTCACCAGCAAAACAAAAATATCAATGATTTGTTGTTTCTGCATCTGAGTCAATCAGTTTGCTTCTTAATGTTTCAGGTTAAGGAAAAAAAAGCATCATTGTTAGAAATCAGAATATGATTTGACTTCCTTTCCTAGCTTTTNCCTATGCAGCATTGTTTTAAGGTTAATTTGCCTCTGCTATGTTNAGAGTCTCTAAAGAGTATACCCATGAAACTTGCTTTCTAGAGCNGGGAGCACTAGATACATTTTAATAGAACTGTGGGAAGTGCTGCTGATTCCATAAATATATATGCATAAACTTATGTCAAAATATATACATGTGAACATATCACTGTTGCAAATGAAGAATGAGTAGTGTTCTAATATTGATACTTGTGAAGGCTTTTGTTTGCATTAATGAATAAGACAAAACAAAAATACCAAATATATATCTTACAAATTCACTCATTTGTCACCAACTAAGCCTCTACTTTGTTGAGTAAAATAACAGTTTTCAGATAGCTATAACATTTTATCTATGAAAATGACAGAATTTTAAATATAATCTATTTTCATTAGCATATTTACATATTATTAAGTATAACTCATAACTTAAATAATAAGTAAAGCCACAAATTACATCACTTGCTGATTTCTATGATATAAAGATTCTCACCATGGCACACTTCACACTACCTCCATGACTCTGTAAGTAGAATTGGGAAGAGATGGCCGGAAGCACATCACTATATAGTAATCCCACCAGGNAGGTACAATAGGCAAAACCCAAGTATAAATAACAGAAGAAAATNTAGTAAAACAAATTAATAAGTTATATGCAGTATTTACTACCTTCATATTTAGTGTAAATTATTAAATCATAACTTTTATAGTTTTATTCAGGTTATGTTTTAACAATTAGCTTCTAAAATTCCTGGGCTAACTGCATATAATGTATAATTTGATATACATCTATAATGATGGGTGTGTTCCTCTGTATTTTATTCTGGCAAATAAACAAGATGCCCAAACAAAGCATGGAACCAAGGATGCACATGTCCGAGAACAGCTATCAGAGCAGAAGATTCCCTCCTGCAGCAACACCCTCCAAAACAACTCGGTGGTAACAGGAAAAAAGATGCAGTCCTCTTCAGCCTGCTGTCCTATCCCCACCCCCCCGTTTTTTTTAACTGTTTGTTTGGTATTAAAGAAGCAAGGAAGCAAAGAACCTGCCTTATTGTATATTTTTCTAGAACCACTCATTTCTTTAAAATACTGTCCAAGGGGGAAAGCCTCAGATATTAACATACACTAGGTTCTGTTCAAGAAACTCATTTATGCTNCAGTCTAGTGTGGTGGACATTNTGATGCATTATCTAGACCCTGCATTAAAAAAGGATTGATTTCTCTAGAGGCTAGGAATGTTGCCAGCAGGCAGCCCTCAGCTATGGGCTCCTNTACAAACNTAACTGGACTGAGAGAAGCATCTTACCCCAAGGTCATGCACATTCCTGAGTGCAGCCTATACCTCGTGACCTCAGTCCTGTGTCCTCTCCTGTCTTGCAGACAGAGGTCACAAAAGTGCTTCCTTATTGGCCTCTTGGACTCTAAGATCTGTTGAGAGTTTTCTAGGGTAAACATCCTGTATGATTTTGCAAAGCCAAAATAGAACCATAAAACTGACAATTGAATACATTTAACAATAACATTTATGATCTGTGTGTTTCTAACTTTTCAATTTTCAGCAGTATGGTGCAATTTATTATTCATTGGGAATATTTAAGATATCAAAACATAATCTAAATAAAAAAACATATGTAATATCTTAAAATTCTTAAATATACTTCCAAACATTTAATGAATATCAATGTTTTACAGACTCTCAAAAGAAGAGATATTTCTCAGTTCAGTTCTTTTGTGACATGAACAAAACCAAAGGTATTACTCTAAAACTATAAGCCAATTCCTCTTTTGAAGATGGTTCAATAAAAACTTGTTAGCAAAATGAATCCAACAATAAATTAAAAGAACTACACACCAAAACTAAATGGGATTCATCTCATAAAGGAATGCAAAGTGACTTCACATTTGAAAAATAAGATAGTGTAAGGGCTATATTTTTAAGATTTTTTTTTATATTTCTTCTGGACCATAACAATTTCAAAGAGAAGAGTATTGGTTAATAAGTTGTTTTATGGAATGTTCTTCCCTGTTGAATTTGCCTAGTCTTTCTGCCTTCCTTCTGCCCTCCTTCCAAACCTCCCTTCCTCAGCCTCCCATGTGCTGGGATTACAGGTGTATTCCACCATGCCTAGCTTTGCCTGATCGTTTCTACCAATGATTGGATCAGCTTTTTGCTTGTTTTTGCGAGAACATGATAGTATGGCAATGTAGAATCCTTAAACAATCTCAGTAAGGTGTTTACGCTTGGGATGAGTGTCATTTCCAGTGATCCAAATCTTGATCATGTTAGGTCAGGTTTTGTCCTGGGTTTCTGAACTACAAGTGAGTTCTTTTCCATTTCTACACAGTGCCTTTTTGAGGACAATAGCAATTGTTCTGTTAATGGAAAAAAAGCTGCAGCTCAGTTTCTTGGAAGAAACATGGACCAGATGGAGAAATGGCTCAGTTTTAAGCATTAGAACATGTCACCTGTTCAATTCTTTTGCTATTGTTGACATTTTNATGTGAGACCTTATCNTCCCACAGTAGGCAAAAATCACAAAAAATTCAAAAATTACATTATTACCATCTGATAAGAATGACATTTACTGGATCTATATTTATCCTTTTCCTTTTTTTTTAATCTTCCCAAAGATCCAAGCAGATAATGAGATAATTTCCTCAAAATGTAATAACATTGGGAGTCATAGCATCTGGAAATACATGAAATCATTTAGGAATAATAAAAATTGTTGCCAGTAGATTGTAACATCTACAGGGAGGATAACAACCTATGTATTTTGAACAGTGACTGGAATATAGCAGTTACTCAGTAGGTACTTATTGAATAATGTCCCTTTAAAACATTTTATTATTATTTTTGAGTAAACTTGTGTCAGGTGACATGCTATGGCACACACACACATGCGTGGGCATGCCTCTGTGTGTGTGTGTGTGTGTGTGTGTGTGTGTGTGTGTGTGCGCGCGCGCTTACAATCTTCAAGAACTATTTATTAGGTTTCTTCTCACTTAGGCACTAATCATATCATCAAGGACTCTTCCGTCACCTCTTCATCTCAACCTGCTGATAATTGGAAGATCTACATTCCACCTCTGAAGGCTATCATTATTGGAAGTTAGGGAGTTTATATATGGATTTTGAGGGGACACAAGTCAATAGCAATGATCTATCACTGACTAATAGTCATTNACTCATATNTGCCATACTATCTTATACAAAAAGGAATATGTCTACTACATTATTTGAGTATACTGAAATCTTCTATGCAAGAAAGAAAAGGGGGTGCTNGTGGCCATGTCAGCAGGTGGCAATTGAAGTTTGAGGTGTCAGTTTACCAAGAGGTGAATCTTTGATGGATAAATCTCAGATAGACAAGGCCCCAAGACCACAGACCCCAGAATGTCTTCTGCTTTTGCTGTGCCTTTACGTGTTTGCCACTGCCATCTTTCTCTGGTATCTGGCATGGAGTGAATGGGTGTGGGGAGATCCCCACTGCCTCTAACGTAGTGTGTTTATCTCATGGAACATCCTATTCTACTGAGCATTTTTACCTGTGGATTATTATGAAGACGATTCCTACCTAAGCTGTACTGCCTAATTGATGATAATAATAATGTTAAAGTAGAGGTTTGTTGATTAAAAATATATACAAGGAATTGTCACACAGCTAGGGCCTATGAGTTTCACCTAAGGAGCTGCATAGATCACAGTTCAAGTTAATGATTAAGGAAAACTATTGAGTCCCCAGAAGCCAGGTTGGCTTAAATTCTTTTAATCTTAATGTTGAAAGATTCATTCACAGGTTTTGGTGTGCATCATAGCTGAAACAAAGCCTTAAAATAATTTCAGGTTAGATTAGATGTTTTGATAATAGTTTTGAGATGAAAACCATAGAAAACAATCNAAAGTTCACAAGGACACATAGCTGAATAATAGACTCATTAGGTTGGGGTCAAAAATACAAAGCAGCCCAATTGTTACTAGCTGATGTACTTTGCCTGCTAGGATAGGTTGGTGATCAAAGGTGATGATTAATTCCTTGCATCCATTTTTGCCCTCAATTTCCTGATATAAAAACTATTGATGAGTGGNTATGCATCATAAAGATTTAAAATAGAGCTGACTGATTGCTTTTCATGTATAAAAGTTTAAATAACTGTGATTCCTTTAAGATTCCTTATAAGATTACCTTTCAAGATAAATAATAAAGTGATTTGTCCTTTCTTTGTAACCACAATAGGCAGCCTGCCAGTAAAAGAAATGGTTGAGAAAAATAATCCATGCTTGTTCACACTCTGTTAATCTGTAACAAGTTGCTTAGATGTAAATGTATGTGGTTTCTTGGCANGACTTTGTTTTAATCATGTAAGGGACATGAAAAACACGTTTTTAACCTGTATTCATTATAATCATTTACTTGAAAAGTAGAATGTAACCACATTGTAATCCCTATATTGCCTGAAAGANTTTGCTGGTGTATATAAGCTGTAGAAGAAAAATAAGAATGAGAATAAGGAAGAATAAAGATAGAGTTATAAGGAAAACATCAAGAATGAGAGAATAAGGAAGAATAAATATAGAGTTAGAAGGAAAACAACAAGAGACACAGAAGTGATATTTCTGGATAGAGATAAGAGAATATAGAACATAAAATAGAAAATACAGAAGAGGAATAAAGAGGGAAACCATTAAGAAAGCGAGTGTCTCTTTCCCTTAACTCCCTCAGATAAAAAAAATCACAGTACACTGACTCTGTGGATTTCCCTTTGAGCCTTGTGCTGCTGGAGGCTGGTCCCCCAGGCAGCAGAAAAGGGGTATCTATAAAACATATTTTAAGATTTGTTTACAGTTTAACGAGCACTTCAGGGGAGATATGTATGCATAGATGATTCAAGAGTATGTAAAAAGTGAAATTAAGTTAAAACTCTCTNAGATTTGTTAGATGATAAAAATGATTATGGTGTTTAATCTTAATNGTCAACTTTCCTGGATTGAGAAACAACTAAGGGTGCCTCTGACAGTATTTACACAGGCAATCAAATCATAAGAGCTCCAACTTAAGATGGGGTTAATCCCTTGACGGATCTGTAATAGCACATTATCACTCTAAGTTAGGAAAAGGTAGGAGGGAGGGCCTAGTCATAGTAAGTCTCTGGGACAGTGTCTGAGGAGCAGGTGCATATGTTGCTTAGTTCCTCCGGGGTTACTTTTTGATCTGCCACTTTCAGGTTGCCACAATGCACAAGTGCTCTGCTCATGGACTGACACCTCTGAAACCGTGAGCCAGAAATAAACAATTCATCCCTTTAACTTCTTCACAGCGATGCAAAACTAACTACAGAAAGGATGGCACATAATGGTTTATTTCTATATGAAGTGAGCCTTAGATCAAATCGCAGGCATGGATAATGTCATCTGCAGGATATTTATCACCCTAAGTCAGCCTCCTGGGGGAGATAGACATTGCAGTCTCATTTGATGTGATTGTACTCTAACACAGACATTCAACAGCCAGCTGGAGAGCTGCTTGTCAGGTTCACCTATCCCTGAGTCTTTATGAAAAAGTATGTGTGGCTGTTCCAGGTCCTAACCATCCACCACGACCCCTTGTTCAGAACCATTCCACATGAAGAAGGCTGAGGTGGCAGAGAGAGATATGGGACATGTGAATGCGTCACAAGTATGACAGGGGGTCTTTCTACTCATTTTTCACCTCACCTACCCCCTTCTCTTTCTTCTGCCTTTTTCTCTTTTGATTCAATAAAATACATATCTGCTTCTTTTTTTATTGATTTGTTGGGAATCCCATACCATACACTCGAATTCCACTCATCTCCCAGTCCCCCCCACACAATCCACCCCTTCCTTCTGCAGCATCCCCCCACAAAGGAAAGTGAAAAAAGAATAAAAATAAGATAAAAAAAATAAATGATAAAAAAAATGGAAAACAGTTCACTTCTCCCACCTCTCCGTTGCTTCTTCATTCATCTTAGTGGCACTGGGAACTGCTGTATATCATGCAGTATACCCTTTTGTGCCAAGAGCCTCACGTACAAATGTTCACTGTGTAATGAGTTGTTGGTCAGGTTCAAGGCCTGTAGTTTTGGTACACCATCAATACTGGATCCGCACTGACACTTCTCTCAGATATCCTGCTGTTGCCCCAAGCCATGGAGAGCCTGCAGCCAGGGTTCTACAGGATCGGTCCCTTCACATACCCTAGCAGGTCATACATGGGGTAGATGTTGTGGTTGTTCCCACCCCAAGCCCTGGATGTGTGCCTAGGTGGTGGCTGAGCCACTGGGACTACTACTCTCAGGTCAGGGGCAGAGCTAGTTCTCCTGTGGCATGGTGAGGGGTGGGGCTGAGCTTTCCTAAGTGTATGTAAGGGGGCAGCTGTCTTATTATGGGCAAGTTTCCAGTGCTGGGTCATCAAGGACAGTTTTCTCAGAGCCAGGGAGATTCAGGGTTAGCTCTCCTGTGAGGAGGGGACAGGTCACTCCAGCCAGTGAGGGGTTGGGCCAGTTTAGCAGGGCNCTCATACTTTAACATATAGTTCAACACATGGTTTTCATGGGTCCCTACGATAACACAGGCAATGGACATCCACACCAAACCCAGCTGCTGCAGGACCACGGATCCAGATGTGGTCATTGGTATTAGCTTGGGGCTGGTTGTCACCATGGAACTGGGTGGCAGCGAAGGCCTCTCAGATCTGGATGGGCCCAACAGCAGTATGGTCCCCAGGCTCTAGTTCAGACTCTGGGTAGTCTCAAGGACCCTGATGGCAANAGGAGGCACAGAGTTCAATACAAACTCTGTCTGTGGCAGGGTCACAGACCCAGAAATNGCCCTGAGCCACAGCTCAGCTGGGTATCAATATGACCCAGCTTTCAGCACAGGAGGCCTACTTCTTAATTCATTCCACAAGTCTTTCTCTCATACAACACTTGGGATGGTTTGGTTGATAGTATATTTGGAGAAAGAAAATCCCAGAACTTCAATCAGCAAACAAGACATGGTGAGACAGCACTAAGGAATTCTGTCTATATGGATTAAAATGAATTTAATCCATAATTAGAAGTCTGATACTACCCAACTTCCATGAGACACTAAAAGAAGGCAAAGTTTCCCCTTTTCTGTTTTAAAGTTATGTGTGTTTGTCTCACTATAAAACAAAGAAAGCTATGTTGTGTTTGAAACCAATCAACCAATCTGTAACAAATTACCCATTAGAAAATAAAACTCTCCTTGCAGTTCCATTGAATTGTATATAAGCAAGCTCTGTGTGTGTGTGTGTGTGTGTGTGTGTGTGTGTGTGTGTGTGTGAGAGAGAGAGAGAGAGAGAGAGAGAGAGAGAGAGAGAGAGAGAGAG
>LZPO01028356.1:16779-29617 GCA_001675575.1 Neotoma lepida | reverse complement strand
ACACACACATATACACACACACACTCACACACACACACACACACATTCTGCAGCAGCTCTCACATAGCTCTACACAGCCGTCTCTCTCCACATCGCCACTGCTGCTCCCTCACAGCCAAACTCTAGACAATTATAAGTTACATTTTCAGGGCCCTACCCATTCTCAAAACACAAGATAAGTCACGTAGGTTCTCTTAGGCTAGTAATGTCACATTGACCCATGCATGTAGCTCTAAGTTGGTGAGGGATCCCAGACAGTAAACAATGGGCTGAACCTTGAAAGGTTAGGGTACTTGCAGAAAGAGAGCTACTGCAAGGAGCTATGTCTCTAGGTAAGCAGCCTGCCCTTGATTTAGCAGTAAACAACACCTGGGAATTAGTCTTTGTGTATTTTCTGCAGGGACAGTTTAGTCAGTTTTGAATTTGTACTGAAGTCTAAAACTATCTATTTTTGAGACTNAGAATACTGTTACTTTCCTGTGTCAGTAAAGAAGAGTATTCTGGTATTATTTCTACACATCAGAATTATACAGCTTAAACATAAATCAATTTCTGACCATCTACAGCTCAATGTGTGCCCCAAAAGTGTAAAACACACCACCGAAGGGCTGTGGAATGACCCCACAGCTGTTCTTATTAGGGAGGCATAGTGGTGGCACATGAGAAATTGCAGACAGAAAACAAGCAGTTTCCACAGGCAGTGATGGCCTTGCCAGGTGGGGCTCCCCAACAGGAAGTTATATGTCTAGTGGCTCAACTTGTCAAACACTAGTTGTCACCTACTATATACTCCCATGGCCCTCAGCAGTTTGAGAAATTAATATAAACCACATTGTATCTATTTTCATTGTAGAACATAACTATGTGTGTGAGGTTGTATGATATTTCCATTCCTTCCACCAGTCTCTCCCTGTAGGAAAAATACATATATAACTTCATGGATTCAGGCTGGGATGCATGATGAATTTTACTCAAGTTGAGTTGGTCTCTTGGAGAAGTTCCACATGAACCTTGTCAACATTGCACGACTTCATCATGTTCCTTTTTCCTTTTTTTTTCTCCCTGTGTCATGAACTGAATAGTGTCCCAGCTATGGTTTTCTTTATCAGTCTAGTCCTGNACTAAAGTGGATATTATATAGAAACTGGAGAAGTAAGGATTGTTATTTTATAAGCCAACAAGATTTGTGGTTCAACGTTGTTTATTTCACAGCATAACTTAGCCTAAGATTTACACAGAAGAATCTCTGCAAACAAGGATGATGTAAATTAGATGCTTCTGTGTTGAACACAGCAAAGGCTGTAGCACTGTGACAATGCTTGTGGCCCATTTCATTAGACATCCCATTACTAACACTCAGAGGGTGTCCTTCCCTGGAGTTCTGTGGGAACATGAATGGGAGAACCTTTCAGAAACATCTTTTTCAACATCTGACAAAGGAATTAGAGTTCTTAAACACGTTGACACAGCATTCCTTACTGAAAGAAAATATGACAAACACACAAAATGGNGGATAATAGCCATTTTCAAAACACTAAAAATACTGAGATATTATAATTTCAAATGTAGAAATTGGCAAAATAAATCATCATCCATAAAGTGACATTTTCTACAACTTTTGAAATGATTATAGAGGAATTGTGAGTGGCAGCAAAGGTTCAAATAAAGAGAAAAAAAATAACAGAATAGAATTGTAAATTGTCTGTGACCTTATTCCCTTTGAATTACAAATGCACACAAAGATGAAACAAATAATTCAACATTTTTTTGACAGGAGTTATTAATAAACCTTAAGAATTAACATGCATTGCTCTTCNACATGGCAAATTGTTATGGATGTTAATACAGATGAAATGTGAGAACAACAGAAGAATTAGATAAGCCTCCGACTTGTTTATGTATGAATTCAGCATTCCTAATCTGAAAATTCTTAATTTAAAATGTTCCAAAGTCCAAATTTTAAGCTACCAGTACAATGTTACAAATAGGAAACTCTACATCAGGAAGCTCTGTTTTATGTGTAGGAGCATTTAACAAAATGAGTATAAAACCTCCTTTAGGGGTTGGGAAAATTGCATAATCAATAAAANACTTGCGATGCAAGCATGAGGACTTGACTTTGATCCCAACATCTACGAGAAAATCAGAGAAACTAGGCTCATGATATACAATTGTAACCCCAAGGTTGAGGAAGTGCACAAGCAGATCCTTAGGATTTACTGACCCATCAGTCTACCTTCATAGGTGAGCCCTATATACCAGGAACCTTGTTTCAAGAAGCAATATGGACAACACCTGCAGTTGACTGCTAATGTCAACACACATTCACTCCTTCAAGTGCACAAGCATCCTCAGACACATATGCAGTTGCACACACATGAATACGCTGTACACATCTGCATAACACACATACACATGTACACAAGCACATGCACATAAACACCCACACAGGCAAAACTTGCCTTTATGCTACATATGCAAAGTGTATGTAAACAGTAATTGAGATTTGGGTATGAACACCAAGATATTTAATGAAATATAGATAAGTGTTCCAATATCCTAAAAGAATCAAAAAATCTAAAGCACTTATCTTGCCAACCTTTGTGGTAAGTTTTAATCAAAACTGTCCCTATCATGTATGCCTTGATGAGAGCTCTGTTTCTTTAGGCTTTATATCAAATGATGTTTACTCTTAGCTGGAGTGTTATGTATTATTACAGGGCTCTCATATTCTATAACAGTTTAATTCTATTTTTTCTGGTTTAGTTTGTGTTGATGATCTTGTTAAATCAAGAAATTCTATTTTTTTACTGTTAGTAAAAATCAAGCATTTTAACTGAATTCTCACNATCTCTGTTTCTAACTAGATTGAGATAGAGCAATCTTTGTAATTGGATGTTATTTAATGATTAATTCCAGCTGGGACTGTAGTAATTATGTCACAATATGATTTCTTCTAAGATATCTCACAGGTCATTGATAAACAGCAAAGAGAAAAAATAACAGAGGATTAACAGTAATTATAGGAAAGTGGTTTGCTATTAAATTAATTGAATAAAAAGTAATTGGATTATGTCTGGTCTTCAATAGCTACCAGAGTTTAAACTTTAATTAAATTGTCATAGTCCTCATCCAGAAATGAATGTTTCAACATAAAGTATTTTTAAACAACAAGAATAGAAGAATACTGATCAGAGGACTGAACATCAAGAATTGAAAGCTGACTGCGCTATCAGACGGATTGCCAATCAATTTCCCCACACTGAAATTATCGGGGAAAAGTGGTGAGCTCTAGNAATCATTTGCAGACTTTTCAAATGTTATCACTTGATAGGAAGTCAATTAGAATTGATTAAGAAAACCCATTGTTAAACAATTATCCAGAGTGTGTGTAGTAAAGAAAACCTATGTTTGTAATTTTGCTTGGGAGCTTTAAAGTGAAAATTCCCCAGGGAAGTCGTAAGTGAAAATTTTTCTAGTATTATTGTATCTATCCTAAAAGATGTTAGACATGTAAGAGTCATGTTTGTCTCTATTAGCACTCTGAAATGAAAATGAATAAGTGAGGCCGGAGAGATGGATCAGAGGTTAAGAGCACTGACTGCTCTTGCAGATGACGTGGGTTTGGTTACCAGCATCTACATCAGGCAGCTCACAACCACATGTAACTCAAGTTCCAGGGTACTCCATACCATTTTCTGGCCTCCACAGCTATCTGTACTTGGGGCGGCACATAAATTAACATAGGTACACATACATATGCATAAATAAAAGATAAATCTATATTTAAAAGATATCTGAAATATCTGACAGACTATATGGAGATATTTAATAGATATGCTTGTATACATATATGTTCATGAGACAGTCAGATAAACACTCATATTTACATACACACACCTGGATATGTTTAGTTTTTATCTTAAAGGTTTAATGTATTTATTTTAATATTTATTACATGTATGTGTTTGTGTGTGTATAGGGATGTGTGTGTGTGTGTGTGTGTGTGTGTGTGTGTGTGTGTGTGCAGTACTTGTGGAAGACAGAAGTGGGCATCGAATCCCCTGGAGCTGGAGTTGGAAATAGTTGTGACCCTCCCAGTATGGGTGTAGGGATCCAAACTCAAGTCTCTGTGAGAGCGATATGAGCTCTTAACTGCCAAGCAATCAATCTAGCCCTTTAACTCTTATTTTAAATGAGGACAAACAAATGAAGGGTTTAGGTTTCCATCTTTGAGCATCATTTTATGTTATGTGTGTTGCCTCCTTCATTAATTCATACATTTTTCTTACTAGTACTATGGGGGAGTGATTTATTTCCTTTTAAAACATAAGTACCGTTTAGAAGTGCTCAACATTTTCCTTAAGGTTACAGAGTTAGTAACTTCTAGGACAGGGAGTATCTTTCAAAGCCCTGCTCATTATACTCTACACAAAGGATGTGAGGATGCCCCAAGCCTAACATGAGCTGGAAAGAGAGTGGAGGGGAGAGGTTGGAGATTTTCTTTCTTTTCCTTAATTAGTTCCCCATAGGCAGTTCCTCTTCCTCAAAGCAAATCCTTCAGATTGACCCTTACTAAATTCCTTGATCCTGCACTTAATTTAAGAAGATTGACAGTCCTAGGTTTAAAATTAACTTGTCACAACACATTTCAGGATACTGGGAAGTGAAATTAATACCACTAGTTAAAGATAAAACTAACCCTAGAGAGAGTTCATATAAAATTTTAGAGAGCTTCTCTCAAATACAGTGATATTTTTTAAGCATAGTAACTAAATATCAAGTGGTTTTTCAATAATTTCCATAGACTGCAAACATAGTTTTGTCTTGAAAAATTTAAAGGTTTAAAGAATACTCAGAAAATGAGATATAGTAAAGGCTATAGAGTGCTTTTATTATCTACAGATAAATATAAATGGTAATCACTGACAATTTATTCATTTGCTTACTCAGTAGTATTTTATTAATTAATTGCTTTGTGCCAGAGAATGAGAAAATCACTGAGGATTCAAAGGTGTCTAATATGATATGGCTTCAAAGGTAGAGGTGCTTACAAGAGATATACAATGCAGATTATCAAATTTCATGATGTAATATGACAAATACTCNAAAAACATGACAATCAACGTTTTGAGATTGAAAATAAATAAATGAAACAAAAAAAATCGCAAGAAGACCTACCTTTGCAGTATCTCTGGATAATAGAAGTTTTAAAAGCAGGCAATGGTTTAAAGAGATCAACATTTCTTTTCTTTGTTCAAAAATTTGCTTCCAGGTGCACTATTATCCCTTTTCCTTCTGTTAGAGGGTTGAGTAGAGTGATACTGGTAGTGTGATGATGATGACAATGAGGATGGTGATGATGGCAGTGTGGTGGTAATGGTAATTAGGTCAGTATTGATGATAACAGGGTCATAATGATGATGAGGATGGTGACAATGATAGTGTGGTGGTAATGGTAGTACAGATGGTAATAATAATGGAGTTATAATTAGGTTGGTGGGTATGATACAGGTGTGTTAATGGTGATAATGATAGTAAGATGGTAATTGTAGTGGTGATGGTGATTATGATGATGATGATGAAGATAGTGGAGTGGTGGTAATGATTTCAGGGAAGATGATAATAGGGTGATAATGGTAATGATGATGCTGATGATGATAGTGGGGTACTCATGATAATGGTTATGATAACAATTGAGTGATAACTGTAGTAGGAATGATTATGATTATGTGGTAATCAAATTGTGGACAAAGCAACTTGTATAACCCCAAGCATAATTCAGAGCAGAAATTTGCAATCATAAGAGGGAAATCATCTAGTTTGATTCATGTGTACAATAATATGACTGAATCAAATTCGTTCTTCCAATGAAGAGGTGTTATTCCTTTACTGAACATTAAACTTAATGTGATGCACAAAAAGATGGAAAATTAGGTTAATTGTGTTAATCCTTCACCTGTCATACTATCCTCATGTTCCGGCCAGGAAGTGGCATGTAGCAGTATCTCCCCTCATATTATGGATGCTAACATTCCATTATATATTTCTAACATGTATTGTTTGTGCATTCATCAATTCATGAATACGTAGATTTCCCCTGATTTCTTGGCTCATGTGACTATTACTGTAGTAAATATGGGTGCTCAGATGTCTCTCCAATGAACTAACTTCATTCTTTGGATATTTACCCACTAATGGAATAGATAAGTCCTGTGGTAGTTCTATTTCCAGTTTCTTGAGACACATCTATGCTGATGTCCATAATGGTTACGGTATGTCTTTTAGAGATAGAGTTAAAGGGACCATTTAAACATACAGCATTTCAACCTGGCCTCACACTTGAATACATCAAGGAAGTGTCATTTTGCAAAGTCAGTCCTGTAGTTAAATATATCTGTTGCTTGATTTCTAAAGCCTTGATTTTGTCTAGTTTGTATAATTTCAGTTTCATTGGGTCTAACCTGTGAATCGCTTTCGTTAGATGAGCAGATCTTCCTGATGTGGATATGTGATATGGCTTAGAAAAACTGAAGAGGTTGCCTTGAAACTTTTGATTGATACTTTTTAACTTTCAAAAACATTTTCCTTGTATTGAAAGTAGATTTTTTTCTACATAATATATCCTGTTTATAATTTTCTCTCCCTCTATTACATCTAGGTAACATGGGGAAAATACAGTTGAATTTTGCCATTTTTTAAAAAATACATTTATTTATTTATTTATTTATTTATTTATTTATTTATTTATTTATTTATTTATTTTACATCCAGGCCAAATTTTCCTTTCCTTTCTCTCCTCCCAGTCCCTCCCCACATCTCTCCTCTGTTCCCACCCCCAAATTCATCCTCCCCCTTGGTCTCTGTTCAGGAAAGGGCAGGTCTCACATGAGTATCAACAAAACATGGCATATCAAGTGGTACCAAGACTGAGCACCTCCCCATGCATTAAAGCTTGGCACACAAAAACACAGATACATGCAAACACACATCCATACATGCTCTGCGTGTATCATTTAACTACATAGACTATCATCTAATCTTACCTCTCCTTATTTAGATGCACTTCAATATGGAAAATTATTTCTTTTAAACAATGTAGTAATAAACAAATACAGCAATACAGCTACTTTACCTACCAAAATAATTAATGTAATGTTAATAAGGATGGTTTCTGATCACCAAAACCATGAGTCCTACAAGATACTGTGATCTTCATAAGGGAAATCATTCCTCAGAATGATTCCTCAAAAAAAAAGATTGCTATTCTAATAGAATACTAAAAATATATTCTATTTTGGAAAATACTAATGTATTTTTCAAAAAAAAATACATTCAGCTAATTACTGTACATCCCAACCATATAGATCTAGTGTATTTTCATTAATTTTGAGAAAGAAAATCTCCTTGACAGTACAATTATTTTAATCATTTATTAATAAATATATATATATATCAAATTTCTCTTAGATATAGCAGTTTAAATATGTTCAGATAATCTTTATCTTCTCATGGTGGATTTTCTCATGGAACATTGTCTAAGTGGGGATGGAATGATTTTAAGAGACAGAGGATCAAGATACTGTGTGGTCTCTGTCATCTAAAGAGGGATGTCTAATAATGTTATAGTATATGTCATATTGTTTTCTGTCTTCATTTTGCTTTATATTAGGGAAGTTCAGTATTCTTCCTTTTCTTTGCTTTCCTTGTGTTATTTTTATAGTTTCATCATCTGTTCAGAAAATTCTGATTTCTAACTAATTGAGATACAACATTTTAATGTCATATCTGAAATGTGTTTTGGAAAAATATTGAGACATTAGCCCAGACTCCAGCTCCAAACACTGAAGCTTGAGCGTTATAGATGCTGTAGAAAACTCATATGATGTGGAGCCAGAAAGCTTGACAGAGCTGCTATGGGGTTGTGTCGGAGGAAATTACCTGCTTACAACCTGTTCTATTAGGAGTTTAAAGCTGTATTCATCTTGTCAATATGAGACCGTTTTTCAACAATGATTTAATAAACTTGCAATAATCTCTAATGTAGCTGAATGATGAACAAGTATATCATTTCATTTACTTTCGTAGACCTAGAGTAGAGATGGCTTGGCAATCAAGAACACTTACTGCTCCTGCAGAGGACCAGAGTTCAGCTCCCAGCAGCACACTGGGAAAATCACAACTGCCTGTAATTCTTGTTCTAGGGGATACAACACCCTTTTTTCCTTCTGCAGGCACTACATGCAAGTGGTGCATATTCAGACAAGGAGATACACAATTATACGTACAGGATTTTAAAAGCCTATCATTTTAAAGGATAATGTATGCTGCTAAGCAGCCCTGGAGACAAAATTGTACACACAGACACAAACAACACAAAGTCTGAACACACCTGTCTTCAGGAAAGCAACATTTTTACATTTTTTACATTCCTACGTGGAAAGAAAAAAAAATTCCACATATATAGCATCTGTTTGACCACAAAGGATTTAATGAGCTTTCATGGAGGTTTTGTTACTGTGCATTTCTTTCATCTTTTCTTTGTTCTTATTTTTAAGATAAAAAAAAAAATTTGGACTTACGTCCTTGTCCAGCTTTCCTTTTCTTTCTCTAGTGCTTCCTGTGTACAACTCTTCACTCTCTCAAAGCCATTGCCTCTTTTCCTTTAACTTTTAATTTAGATAGATAAATAGGTAAGTATATACATAGTAGATTGATAGATGATAAATAGCTAGACAGATAGGTAGATGATAGATACAACGATAGATACATAGACAGATGATAGATGATAGATATATGGATAGATAGATGATACATAGATAATTCCATAGATAGATACATAGCTACATAGACAAATGATACACAGATACATAGATGATAGATACATAGATAATAGATACATACATGATAGACACATAGATAGATAGATAGATAGATAGATAGATAGATAGATAGATAGATAGACAGGCGATAGATGGAGAGATGATAGATAATACATAGGGGTTCCTAGATATAATACCAAGTGGTGAGCAGTGGAATCATAGACACACAGTTAATATTACTTGGGATGAGCACATTTTAGTTATATAACTATGTATTCTTTTATAACACTTTCATGCTGAACCCTTTATCAACACGGAATGGTTTTCTCAGACTATTACAAACTTTAGAGCATACACATATATAAATAAAAATGGAGTAATTCTGAATGACTAGGAAATTGAAATATGTAATATTCACCTATATTATTACATATTTTAATTTGAGTTTATAAAGAATAGGAAAAAAATTAAGGGTAATTAGAAGAAAAGTATTAATTAACTGCATGTTATAGTATGTGGTTAAATACCAGTGCATAAGATTTTGTAGGGAAAAAATGTCATAGAATGACCACATTTCTTTCTGCTAAAAATAAGTCAAAAATAGAGACAAGACATAACATTTATTTTGGATGTGAGCATTTGAGTAGCAGAGCAGGGCTGTTGACTTTTATAGATCTTGAAAATGGGGATTAAAGTGAAAAAAAAGCGTGAAGGCAACTTTTCCTCTGAAAGTCTTTTCCTAATCAAATGTACAAGGTCTGATAAAATCCCATCCCATCCATCCCATGCCAGGCTTCTCTAATAAGTCTCAGATTTAAATGGCGTGAGGACCAGAGACTGACATCTTTCAAATTACAACATTGAACTTAGTTGTCAAAACATTTCAAAACAAAACTTTGGAGAAGCTGGTGTGGTAAATGTTTCCCAGATACAGTGCTCTAATTTTTTTTGTACTGCAGATTAAGCGGCAAACAGCTTAAGAGATTCATGATGATGTGAAATTTTGCATTTTTTGTAACCTCCACATTTTATGGGGTCAGAAAGTCTGTGTCTNCAAAGCTAGGCTACATGTTACTTTCACATTTTTATATTTCTACCCAACATGTATGGCTTGGCNNACGCCATTCTCAAAGGTTTAACCTACATATAATTAAATGTCATTTGGAGCAATTAGTCACTGCAGCTACACACTCTTCCTCATTTAATTATCCTTTNCACAGAGATTCTCTGCACTTATTAGAGAAGAGGGGTATGAAGATTTCTAAGTACTCAGTCAGATGAGCATCGTTGATCAAAAAATCTGAAAATTTCTAAATTGTGGGAAGTGATTTTAAATTTATGTGGTTGTGTCTAACATACATGGATGAACAATGAAACTGATTTGTGGCAGCTGGACATATGTATGGCTCAGTGGTTCAAAGCACTTCCTGGGCTTCCAGACGTCATAAAATCAGATTCCAGAAGCTACATTAGGATGCTCACAATTGCCTATAACTTCAGCTCTGGAGGGTGCTGTACCCTCATGTGGCCTCTACAGGTAACCACACATGTGGCAATCATACACAGATACACCACACAAATAAAAAAAAANGTTGATTTGTATTTTTTCACTATAACCCCAATATTTTCTCACATTTTCCCTATTTTCTAATTTTAACTTAAATTCCACCCTTAAAGAATTTGACCAATATGTTATTCCTTAGCCAATTTTACAATTATCCATACAATTTTAAATGTTAAGCTATGAATTCACAGACTTTAACTTTCACATATATTTCTACCTAGTGAAAGAATTATAAATTAATGATGTTATAAGCAAAAGGCTTTATGCCAGGTAATATGGTTAGTCCATTTAACTCAGACTTTTGTGATTCTAGTAAATTAAAACATACTGCTTTTTTTATAACATATGATTTACTTTATTAATCCTAAGGCAGTTAGTCAAGGAAGAAAGTGAAGAAAGTGTGTTTTAATTAGAAATTAGATGGTGAGGATGTAACACAAATTTGAACATTTTTCTAACATTAAACATCAGTCATTTTCTATAAATCATTTTATGGTGAATATGTGAACTCCTACCTCCTTGTTANAAAAATTTAAGGAATTATTGAGTGAAACAAACAACCTAGTCTATNAATATTTGTTCCCCTTTCAGAGGACAAAGCAAATCTGTTAGTCAAATGGCCAATTAATATTTGTGTTTTATTTCAAATAACTAGGCTACAGTATCCAATCATTCTACTCTTGTGTTATTTATGCATTATGGAAATATTTACTACAATAATCATCAATCTTAAAACACATGTATATTCTGTTACTTAATAACATGACTTTCCTCCATTCTAATGGCAACATAGGCTCTGACTTCATTATAAACAATGTAAATCTGAATTTTAAGATAAAATGTATGCTGAATTCCATATGAGAAGCACGCTAGTGTAAATAGTGAAATGGTATAATTAGGCAATTCTAAATTGAAGTGTAATTTCTAAAAGCACAGAAGCAAGACTTAAATACAAAGATGTATATTTCTATTAAAAGTATGTGTGTGTCCGTGTGTGTATATATGTGTGATCTATAACTCCCCTTCACNCTAGCGCACAGATTCAATTTAACCACATAAAGACTTCAAAGTAAGTATGTTCATATTCTTATTAAGATTTAAAAAACATTATAGGATGAGATTTATTTAAAGGTCAAAGTAGTTACTTTTCTCATATTTGAGATTTGTTAATTTTTATCAGTATTTTGTAACCTTTAGNACCTGCTATCCTTGAATTTATCATACCTGACAATGTATGCTGATATCTTGTAGGTATAACATGGAAACACTCTTAATGGGATAAATGTATACCACAATACACATACTGAATGAAGATAATTTATAGCATGTATTCACCCACACACATTTCCTTGTGAATAATGGAACTTACCTTTCTGAAAACGAAACATTCTCTAGCTCAGAAGTCAGTTGGTCAAGGTATTCAGTTGTTGTATTGTGATGTCTCAGTAGGTAAATAACTTTCCTGAGAAAGCCTAAAGGATGAGGAGTTGGCCGTGTGTTCCTTGGCATGCAGAACAACAAATATGGGCAAAAAGCGAAGCCCTGACTAAGTTGCCAGTTCTCTATTGGGCGATGCAGTTAAGTGTTGTATAATATTATTTTAAGATGTATTACATTTGTTTAAGCTGTGGAATATTTTTAACGATGCAAAGATGTGTTTCATTCTTTTATGTTGCATTTGTGTAACTCTGTGAAGCTGTGTTACTATGCCTGTCTAAAATACCTGATGGTCTAATAAAGAGCTGAATGACCAATAGGAACGCAGGAGAAAGGATAGGCGGGGCTGGCAGCCACAGAGAATAAATAGAAGGATAAATATGGGAGGAGAAGATTAACGAGGAAGAACAAGAAGAGGAAGATGCTAGGAGCCAGCCACTCAGCCAGCCATGGAGTAATAGCGAAAGTAAGAAAGGAAAAAGAAAAGGAAAAAGCCCAGAGACAAAAGGTAGATGGGATAATTTAAGTTAAGAAAAGCTGGCAAGAAACAAGCCAAGCTAAACCTGAGCATTTATAAGTAAGAATAAAACTCAGTGTGGTGTGTGTGGTAGCTGGATGGTGGGCCCCTCAAAAGAGTAAAGAGTAAAAAACAACCAACTACAGTTAAGTCTGAATTATATCAATAGTATTTCATGTAAGACATATGATGTAAACAATATTCACCTCTCTAGAAGCATGCATTTTCTACATATTCATTTTATACCTTTCTCAATTGACATAGAACTTCTGTCATGAGTCATTAAACATAAGGAGAAAAGTGCACTTTCCATGTTTTGGAGAATTACTGGAATGTTGTTTTGAATATCTGGGCAGATAATTAAGAATATTATTCCTGGACTCATACATATATGAAATAAAGNAATTAAAAGCTTACAAACATAATAGAAGAATAAAAAATTCTTCACTCATTGTTTTCAAACTAGGGGATGGCATGAAGGGGATTTTAGTGTCAATT
>LZPO01028355.1:24699-36046 GCA_001675575.1 Neotoma lepida | reverse complement strand
TTTTTTGAATTAGTACTTTTTAGATACATGGTGATAGTTATCTGAATTTATATGGATATTATATAATCTGTACCTAATAAAGAAAATTGACTTATTCCAAATAAAAGTTATATATTCAGTCCTTGCTCTTGTAAGAGTTACCAATGAACCAAATATGTGACATCATAAATCACTATAAAGTTATAAATCAAATGGTTTTTGTCCCAGCTCATTATGGTTTGCTCCCCTTGTGTGGCTCCTCTTTCTCAATTCCTCTTGTACATAGATGCGTTGGTCATTCCTGAACTCAGCCTACGCCCATCTTCCTGTGCTTTATGGGTGACTATTTCTTATACTCTTAGTGTGTTAACATATGGTTTTACATTTGTATAGAATAAGTCTACCTATGGCATTTTCTATATAGTTGGAAATATTTAGTGGGAAAATCTGAAAACTTAGGAGTTTCGAATGCTGCAGAAAGGATTGTGACAATCAAAAGGACTTACGTCTTTATTTCTTCATATCTCAGGGCAGTGAAAGAAATGACCTAATTCCAGAATANAGTTTTTGAAGTTCTATTTTTCTCTGGTACACTAATACTCCTTATCTCAGTCTATACACAGTTTTGTTCTAATTTAAGCACACATTAACAAGGATTTCCTTCAATATATGAAACTCCTGATATGATCAATCCATTCATCTTTCATCTGTTTCATTAAATAACAAATGTATATCATGGAAGTATTTTTTCTGTAGTGGGTGATGTTGAAGAAGCCAAATCATAAACTTAATAGGAGTGACTATGAGAAACTAAGGGAAATTTTAAAATGAATCAGTAAAACTCATTTTCAAATTACTTAGTTTTCTTTATAATTCTTAATGGCTGGAAGACAAAATTCTATAAAAGAGAAGAAAAGGTAAAGATAACGAAAGCAAAAACCAATGCAAAAATAAAAGCAAAACAAACANCTTACAAAACCTTGATTTTTATAGTAAGTTAGAGCTATTTGAAGGTGAATTAGCGGTAAGTTCTTCAAACAAGATGCTAATGTTACATTCTCCTCAGGTATAGAAGGTGAGAGCTGAGCACACCTCACACATATGTCAAGCGTGAATCAATTCAGATTTCTCTATCCCTACAGCAGTTTGGAGACAATGATATATGAAAATGTATTGACTTGAAAGAGGAAATTAATTAAAAATGAGAAATTCATAAACGTGATGTTGAAGGATTCTCTAGGGTCACTGCCTCAGTGCAGAGAAGTTTCTCTGGGTTCTTGCTCTGAGTGCTGCTCCCTTTCTGTGACTAAAATGGATGTCCCTGGCTAAGAGCTTGCATTTTCCTCCCGATACCTGTTCAGGTAATCAGTCAGAAAACAATGTGAACNCCACTGCCTCTGTCAATTAAATTAGGTCAAAAGTATAACAGGAGTGGAAGAAAATAGATCAGACAGTTAAGCAAAAACCCAAGATACTAACGCGCCTTATGGTATGAGCAAACAATCCACTGTACAATTTCTAGAGAGAGCAAGCTCACAAACTGTTAAATACTGTTTTCCTTTGGGTAAATTTTTAATTAAAAAAGCAGCATGGATACAGACTTGAGATCGTCACTATTCAAATAGCAAAGAAAGCTTTAGAATGTTAAAACTGCACAGTATATCATTTAAATTATTCTTTGCTTGTTATTTAAATCTGATTTATACAATCTTTGCAGAACTCAGAAGAACAGAAACTAGTATGAGGTCAATCTCTGNGTGTCAGTGTGGAAAGATGCTCAATTTTTACAATATATTTGCTGGAATTAGTCATATTCTAAGAAAATTATAATGAAAATTAAATAATCAGAAAAGCACTTTGAATAAACATATTTGAATGTCCTATTTCTTTATAAAGTAATAATTGAATTGAAAGTANGAATGATAATCACACTATCTCAATAGTTTTAAGAGTAAGATAAATAACTGATACTAAGAAAGCAAAAGCAAACAGATAATTTAAAAAAATGCTTTGACTTTTAAAATATATTCTTTGCTGAAAAGACTAAAATATGTAGCATTATTTTTAAAAGTAAAAGTCAGCTCCTCTTAGAAGCCTCTAACATTATTTTAAAATAGGTAATATAAATAATTATAATTCATTTGTATAATTCTATATTCAAATAGCTCATTTCAAATACTGTACTACTAGTAGTGGAAATAAACCGTATAACTGTTCAGTAAGCATAGGCTTTTCTCCTTCTGTTTCAAGGAGTTTCATTATTACACCCAAAGCAGTATTTATCAATTCAAAAAAAGTAGTATGTAAGCATTAGGTTTAGTACATATATTCGAGAATTTGTCAGTTCTTTGATATTGTTGCTAACAAAAGCATTTTCTACAATAGAAAGCATAGGTAGTCAAAAATTTATTTATATGAATTATATACATCCATAAACTAGGCATACAGATTTATGTTTTGTGTGACCCTTTTAACTCTCTGTACTTGCTGTTAAGTTGTATATTTTTCCACAGGAGCACGTAACTCATGAGAAAATGACTAACATTGAGAACTCAGTTAAGTCTCAAAAAAAGGCATTAGTTTCCAGACATGACTCTCCTTTTGGGAAATCAAAGTTTTTATTGCTGGATAAATTAATGTTTCAAATGTATGAATACTGATGCTGTTTGCAAATTTGTCACAATCTGTCTCCCAACAGAAGAATTTATACTGTATACAGTAATAGAAAACAGCAAACTGCATATTTCACTAAATTGAAGCTGTGTAGAGAAGATTTATATGATTATTTTTGTCGAGGAAACATGTATTGAAACCCCCGTTATTTTACAGGAGTATTGTTAATGTATACCATATATTTATTTTCAAACAGTCCATATTTATTTCACAAAATGTACAACACCCTTTTGCATTAAAAATACCATATTAAATCTGTTCACAGTAATTTCATTCCTTCAAAAGAAAGTTTACATTTTAAATACTGAACATAANTTTTAACATTCAACCTCATAAGTGTAATCTATGTGGTTTTTTCCAAAGGCATTTTCATAGAACTTGAAATTGTGTCAACAGTTAAGAACATAATTTGCAAATACATACAACCAGTTATGTACTAGAACATGATGGGGAACCAGACTTAAAAATTGCAATTTTGAATGGAAGTACTATATATAGAAGAACTAACTACTTGTTTGGATCTTTGTTTAAGATACATGGGCATATGAAAAAGTCATATAGTCATTTTGGTGTAAATTGCTTACATCTTATGCTATTATTTTGTGGGAGGAAGGATTCAATATATAAAATATCTGATGGTGCTGGCATGATTAAAATATATTTTTCAGTCCTTATGCTAACCTGGAAGAAAACAGNAATCCTCCAAAGAATATTTGACCTCCTTGAATTTCTCATAACATTAACCTATAGATGAAATTGATATCACGAGAACACTGATCCAACAATGTCACAGAATCTAAGAGACATGAGCCATTCCAGCTAGAGAGCTAATAAGACAGTCATTTCCAGAANTTTTTAGGGCCAGAATTTATACTTTAAATCAAATTGAAGCCAAGCTTTCAAAGAATTAATTATTAATTTGTAGTTTGAGTGGAAACTTTCTGGGAAAGCTGGAAGAATAAATTGGGTCATAAATATTACTTGTTTCAATATCTAAGAGAATAAATTAAAAATAGTAGTGGCGATACATCAGCATCATCCCAATGGCACAAGGAATGTGCCACAATACTTCAAAGCCCTCAATAAAAGGAATAGAAGATTCTTCTTTGAAGAAATAAGGCTCATTTTTATCCTAAACTCCATTTTCTTGAAGAAAGACTAACTAGGGGACCAACCATGACAGGTTCTTTAAGGACCACACTATGGGAAGAAAGAAGCCANAGTGCTAAAATGAAAGTTCACATACTTTAACACAGTTTCAGAAAAGGAAGGACGACAAACCTCCACAAGAGGCTCTTTTTAGTCTATACTAATGAATTTCAGGTAAAAGAAATTTGTGTAAGAGTTAAGGGAAGCCAGATAGTTGTAATAAACATATCTTCTCAGCTTATAAACAAGTGGGATNCTATAAAAGAGCATCCCATAAAAGTTCTTCGAACAAACCAAAGGAAAAGTGTGTAGATTAAGAAGTTGAAATACAGCATCAGAGAACTGACAGGAGAGACAAGAGTAAAAGTGGGAATACAAAATATAGTTTGCACACTTGACCTCAGCCAAATTGCAGAATTAAAACCAAACAACCAACCAAAAACCCACCAACAAACCAACCAACCAAAGAACAAAACAGTGTATGAAAGCCTACATGTAATCCAGGCATAATGATTTATATTTGAAATTCCAGAACTTGGGAGAAGAAGGAGAAAGGATTGTTGGAAGTTTGATGCCATCCAGAACTATCTAACACAACCTTGTATTTCCCAAAGGAAGAAACTAAAACTGTTGGAGCATGCTTGCAAATAATCTGTAACCCTGTTACAGGTCATACGATTAGGAATGGCATATTCTGCTCCAGTCTCTCCAAGCTCTAGGATAATTTATTCAATAAACCAACGCTATGCATCTGAAAAGGTAATTCTGAAAAGAAGAAACACATTGGCTAACAAATATTTTTTGAAGTGCTTATTCAGGCAATCATCAATATGGACTGACCTTCCTGAGATGAAGAACTCCAAGCAGCTAAGGAATGTTGAGAACTGGAGAAATTGTCTTCTCCAGGGAATGAGACACTAATTGGTATTTCAATATTAAATAATCATCCCAGAAAACACATACATACAAGTAACATTGTATTGACTGATATGGTTGTATTTATACATTTAAGAGTGTGTGTGTGTGTGTGTGTGTGTGTGTGTGTGTCTATGTGTCTGTGTGTATGTGTATGTGTGCAACAATAATTGAAGAAAAAGAGTCCATGAACTTGAGACATAGCAAGGCAGGGAAATGGGTATAATGGGGGTATTTGAAGGGAGCTTTGGGAAGCAGTAAATGACACAATCATANTATAACCTTAAAATTTATTTTTGAAAGTGTTCAACATTCTTAGCACTTTGATAAATGCAAATTAAATCTGCTTTGAGAGTTCATCTTGNCCCAGTAAGAATGACTATCATTCTGAAAATGGTTGACAATAACTGCTNATAAGGATGAAGGAAAGGGGAAACTTCATTTACCATTGTGCTTAAAATCTGATTCAGTCAGTATTATTGAAGTCGGTGTGAAGAATTACCAAAAACTTTAAGTATAATCATATGACCCAGCTATATCATTCCTTGGCATATGTCCAAAAGTCCTGACTTTTACACCACAGATATTTGCTCAACCATATTCACTCCTTCTAAGCTCACGATGGCTAGGGAATTGAAACAACATAATTCAACAATCCTTCAATTGTTGAATAGATAATGAAATACACAACTAATGTCTGTTCACCTGTAGAGAAAAATCGAAATGATGGAATTTGAAGATAAATGGATAGACATAGAAAGTCTGGTAATGAGTGAAGGAACCCCTACCAAATGCAACATGTTCTCTCTTACTTGTTTATCACATCTCCAAATCCTTACAGGTAAGTCTATGACCTGAAGTTCAGAAACCAGCAAATTAAAAATGGAACAGAAGTGGGTGGGAGGAGAGCTCTAGAAAGGCACAGGAGCTATAAAAGGAGAAACTGGATAAACATCAGTGAGGACACTTTAACCTGGACAAGAAATGGGGGAAATACTGGAAAGAAATGAGAAATGATAGATAACAGCAAGAATATTTGAAGAAGTCAGAGTGAAACGTATTTTTATATTTACTTAAAATATATAATGTATGGGTGTAATCAATTAAAATATATATATTATAAAAAGTTATGCCACTTGGGATGATAGTGTGTCCCACAAAATGCATGGACTCTAAAAAGAATCCCAGTGCCAGGCAGGAGAAACAAAAAGAATCCCAGTGCCAGGCAGGAGAAACATCCCTTTACAATGTTTGTCAGGGGAGTCCAAGAGACTTCCAAATCAATATAGGCTATTGCAATTGTACTTGGTTTCCTTCAAGAAGTTAAAGTTAATAAACTATTGTAGAAAATATCATCCACTTCAGACACAGGCTTGAAGGAATCCAGGTGAAACTGACCTGGAAGACTTCTTCATGACAACTAGCTAGCATAGTATCTGAAAGTGTTATCTAAGTTCCAGAGGCAGAAACGCAATAAGTGGTCCTAAGAATCAAAGCTTAAGAATTACAAACAACGAGATTTGATATCCTCAAGGGCAAATAAGTGCACTTATGTTTTGTGGATATCCTATAATACTCCAATTGAACTAAAAGCCTAGAAGGGAATTCATTTCTAGTATTTTAAACTTAGCAAACTACTCTTAGCTGATGACATCATGCATTCTAGAGGAAAACTCACCACTGCCACTTTCTTAAAATAACATCATTTGCAACTGCATTCTAGATATTTATCCTTATATAAAATTTAAGAGGAAGTGTGGTGGTTTGAATGGAAAGTATCCCCACTATCTTGAGTATTTGAACACTTGATACTCATTTGGAGATGCTGTTTGAGAATGCTAGGTGGTACATACTTGTTGGAGGAGTAAATCAATCAATAAGGACAGACTTTGAGGTTATAGAACTTTGACAACTTCCAAATGGCACTTACTCTGCTTCATACCTGCAGTTCAAGATGTGAGCTCTCTGCTTCCTGGTCAATTTGCAATNCTTTCTGCCTGCTACTATACATCCCTACTTCTAGGAACTTATGCTTCTAGAACCATAAGACCAAATAAACTCTTTCTTCTGTATATTTGTTCTGTACATTTCCCTGACTGTAATGTTTTATCACAGCAAGAGAAATGTAACTTATAAAAGAAGTCATGACTCTGAGGGAATGAGAGGAGAAAAGGAAGAGTGGGACATTGGACACTGAGGGGTGAAAATAATGTAAATCCAGTACTTATGTTTGAAATTTTGAAAAACATAAATTAAAAATAATACTTATTTTGTGTTTTAAAATGTGGTCTGAAGATTAGTCAGCACAATTTTTCTGTAGGAACTTTGTAGAGGACTGGCCCTGAAACTTAGGGTCTTGTCTATGCTCTTGGTTATGCTCCAAAACATAACACTAGGACCCTACTGCTGAAGACACCACACACTGAAGTCTTAGACCATTAAGTTGGTGCTCAGCTGCAACTTTATATCTACAGGAGATCTTTCACAATTCTGGAAGGTGCTATTCACAATACCAGAGAAGAAAAGAAATCACCAATCTTCTCTAGCTGTGTACCCTGTGAGGTATGTCAATAACTGGCTTNGGAAGATATGTCCCATTATTAAAAGTGGTACAAATATCATTTAAAAAAGCAAACATTTTCTGAATTGATTGAAAGCCTGATCCATACATAGAAATCTACACATGGCNCCATTATCAATGACAAGAACCAGTGGCTAGACAGGTCAAGGCCCTAGAGGGGAACTTAACAAATATTTTATTGAAGAAATGTNTTATTAAACTGACTTCTTACGACTTACCTATTGTCTTAGTTAAGGTTTCTATTGATGTGATGAAACACCATGACCAAAGAGCAAGTTGGGGAGGAAAGTGTTTATTTGGCTTTTAATTTTATATCACTGTCCATCACTGAAGGAAGCCAGGGCAGGAAATCAAGCAGAACAGCAACTTGGAAGCAGGAGCTGATACAGAGGCCGTGAAGGGGTGTTTTTAACTGGCTTCCTTCCCCATGGCTTGCTCAACCTGCTTTCTTATAGAACCCAGGACTTCCAGTCCAGGGTTGGCACCACCCACAATGGGCTGCCCCCAACCTCATCAATCACCAAGTAAGAAAATACCCTATAGTGGGATCACAAAGGCACTTTCTCAGTTGGAGTTGCCTCCTTTAAAGTAATTCTAACTTGTGTCAAACTGGTATGAAATTATCCAGCACATCTATATACCTATAAATTACTGCATAAATCTATGCCCATCAGAGTAATTTCTTTCTGTAATAGATGACAATTAACACCAAGACACACAGCTAGTCAAATATAGAAAATGAGAGACTACAGAATGCTNNAACCTAAATGCGTTATCTGTATCACACTCCAAAAGTTNGTAGATTCTTGCAGAAGAAGAGACACAGATGTGTAAGAGCCANAGGAGATAGATGAGTACAAGAAAGCAGCACTTTCTGGACACAGCAGGGCAGTTTTGCATGTGGAGTGGCATCCATTAAAACATCATTCAAAAGACCTGTGCAGACACAGCATTGGTAAAATCCCAACAGAGAGAAAGAGGTTAGGAATGAAGTGTATCCTGAGCTCAGGAGCCATTGGCATTTAAGAGCTCTGGAAGGGAGATTCCATTGTCTTAAAAGTTGTGGCACAAACTGAGTTGGTCACTGTTAGTTTTCTTGCTGCTCTTANCCCTAGAAGAAGTCACGAACACAGCAACCGGGAAGGGAGAGCTTTATGGAGAGAGAGGGAGAGATACAGAAAAGATGTGCTCAGGATTAAAAATTACACAAAGTTGAGTAAGGAAAGGGCATGGATCTGGAAGGAGCAGGAAAGTCATAAAATGATGAAAACACATTGTAAAATATTATCAAAAATGAATAAATAATGAGAAATAACCCAGGCTCCAAGTAATCCATGAGTAAGTAATAAATAAATAGATAGATAAACAAACAAACAAACAAACAAATAAATAAATGGAAGGTTAGAATACCCAATTTTAAGGCATCTACTCCAATAACGTGTTTCAATTTTGCTTGTTCCAGTGGACTGATTGATTAGGTAGAATGGGTATAAACCTTGAATTCTGGAGAATAGCTGGTAGGAAACTACTCCTATATTAGTACAAACTCTCCTTGCTCCTTTTCAAATTCAAGACTCCCTTTTCATTCGCTCTCTCTCCCCCATGGCAAAAATCAACCAAATAACAAACAACAAATGCTAGCGAAGGTGTGGGGAAAGGAAAGAATCATTCACCANTGGGATTGCAAACCAGTCCAGCTACTTTAGTAATCAGTGTTGAGAATCATCAACATGCTGAAAATAATTCCAACATATGACCCAGTTATGTCACCCTTCAACATGTACTGAAAGGACTCTACATCCTACTCTACAGATACTGACTCAGCAATGTTCATTGTTCTATTCAAAAAACTTAGGAAATTGAAACAACCTAATGTCCTTCAACAAACTGAAGAATGGCTAATAAATANGTGGTATGTATATACTACAGGATACTAATCAGTATCTAATAAAAGGAAATTTGCAGGTGAATAGATGGAACTAAGAAAGATTGTGTGAAATGAGATAACTCAAACCCATAAAGACAGANCTCACACATGGTCTCTCATTTGTGGTTTCTAGTTCCAAGTCTTCAGGTTCGAATACAAAACCTGGAGTAATTACAGAAACCAGGAAAGTAAAAGTGACCATGGTGGGGTGGTGNGATGGAGCAAAGNGTGAGGGAAGAGCAGGGNACAAGTGAATGAAATAGGGGAGTGNGAGNAATAAGTGGCTTTAATTATGGAGGGGAGATAAAGTGCTGATGGCCCTTATCAGAGGAGCAGCAGATGGCAATAAAAGTTCAGGTGTCAGCCCACAGGGAGGAAAATCCCTGATTAGTGAATCTGGGATAGGCAAGGCCCAGAGACCACAGACTCCAGACTATATTTTGTTTCTTCTGTGCCGTTATATGTTTGCTGCTGCCATCTTTCTCTGGTATCTGGGATGGTATGAATGGGTGTGGGGAGATCCCCACTGCTTGTGATGTAGTATTTATCTCATGAAAACATTCCATTCTACTGAGCATTTTTACCTGTGGATTATTATNAAGATGATTTCTTCCTAAGCTATACTGTCTAACTGATATTAATAACGATAGTTTAAATAAAGTTTTAATGATAAAAAATGCAACAAGGAAGTGTCACACAGCTAGAACACATGAGTTTCTATTGAGGAGCCCTATGGTCTGTGGCTTAGGTTAATGATAAAGAAAAACAATTTAGTTCCAGGAGNCAGGTTGGCTGAAATTCTTTTAATCTTAATAATGAGAGATGTATTCACAGGTTTCAGAGTCCATCATAGCTGAAATAAAATTTTGAAAATAACATAAAATTATACTATGATGTTTTTGTCAAATAGCTTTGAGGTGAAAAACCAAAGAAAAAAGTCTGAGGTTTTAGAAAGGCACATAGTTGAGTGAGGAACTCTTCTAGGTCAGGGAACAAGAACAAAACAGCCCAATTATCATTAGCTGATGTGCCTTTCTTAGTAGTATTGGTTGATGATCAAAGGTAATGATTAATTCCTTATACCCATTCCTGCCCTCAGTCTCCTGATATAAAAAACTATTGTTGAGTGGGTATGTACCCTACAGATTTAAAGTACAGCTGACTGATTGTTTCTCATGCGTAAAGTTTAGGTTGATGATTCCTTTTCAAGGTAAGTAATAAAGTGATTGGTCCTTTCTTGTAACCACAAAATGCAGCCTGCCAGTAAAGAATTGCTTGCTTACACTGTTAATCTATAACAAGTTCCTTAGGTACGAATGTATGTGGGTTCTTGGGATATTTTGTTTTTCACTTAATACATAAAATGTTTAATCATGTAAGGTATATGGATGGAAAACATGGTGTCTTTTACTTGTATTCATTGTAATTATTCACTTGAAAAACAGAATGTGACCACATTGTAATTGTTATATCNCCTGAAAGATATTGCTGGGGTGTATAAGCTCTAAGGGAAAGAATAAGAATAGAATTAAAATGAGTTAGAAGGAAAATATCAAGAATGAGAGAAGGAAATCACTAAGAAAATAAAGAATAGAGAATGCAAAAGAAGAATAAAGAAAAGGTCTGAAGGAAACCATCAAGAGGGTGTGTGAGTGTCTTTTCCCCCTACCCCTCAGATGAAAAAGTCATGCCAACTTTGTGTATTTCTTCTGAGCCCTGCATTGCTGGAGGCTGGTCCCCCAGGCAATGAAAATAAAGGTAAATACAGAAAGGTAAAATAAAAATAAAAATGTTTGATAAAGTCATAAGGAACCACTATCATCTACCTATCTATATCTATCTTCATCATCTCTCTATCATCTAGTATTTATCTATCTATCTATCTATCTATCTATCTATCTATCTATCTATCTATCTATATGAAATGAAACTTTCTCATTCGGACTGACAATATTCTTCAAAAGGAGCCATAGACTCTTAACAAAATTTACATCAGGCATGAGAATCCCTCTTTTGACTTGTTGGTCAAGTTTGTCTAAGAGACACCTTAAACATTATAAGCTATTGCTATTGTCCTTGCTTGTCTCCCAGATGTTGAAATTAAGTCTCTGTTGGTGAAGATA
>LZPO01028355.1:0-10403 GCA_001675575.1 Neotoma lepida | reverse complement strand
TATAGAACACTAAAAGTGAATGCTATTAGAAATTGAAAATATTTTTGTATAACACGCATTATAGCACTAGAATATTAGACAGTGCACAAATGACAGAAACCATGCTGGAAATTACTAAGGATAAANGATGGGAGATTTCACTCAGATGGAGGTTCAGGTGGACCAAACCCCCTTTATACTATTCTTAATATGTTTTTAGTTGTTTTAATGACTCTGTGGGTGTATTGCCTATCTGAAGAGTATGTGAGTTATTTAGAGATTTCTACAAAAAAATAATATATTTACAGATTTATTTATGGTTAAGAATCTTGTAATCATTGTCCCTGTCCAATTATCTCTTGATAACAAACCAAGGTATGGAGAAGACAAGCTGAGAAAATGAGGAGAGAGTGTATTCTGGTTTGCTTTTCACTTATCCTCATGATGAGTGTGTCTNAAGTGAGGGAANTGACTAAGGAAAACTCAGCAAGTAACAAATATGGCATTGAAATTGTCCAAGGGATGGAGGAAGAGTAGCTNTGGATGCATGTAGAAGTGCAAAGTTTCTCTAGTCACCTCTGAGGGTTTGGGGGAATATNCAGGAGATACTTTCTTGTAGCTCTTAGAATAATAGAACTGTGAGAAGTGTTGATCCCTCCTTTATATGCTTTTAAACATTTTCTTAATTTTTCAACTATAAAATATACACTATAACTTGTAAGGATAAGAAAAAAAAACAAGAAAAAATATAACACAGAGTATTTACCTAGCAAGGTTGTCAAAACAAATTCATCAGCATCACTTGGTGTCCTTCCTTAGATAGAAGTCAAAGATAATATTACAAGACCATTTTAATCCCAACTAGTCTTATTCTAGAATTTCTTCTATGTTTGTTTCACATAAAAAAAAGCCATATGTGATTCTAGTCATAGTTAAGGGGGAGTCTGTGTACCATTTCTTTAGAATAGTAAGTTTTAATTTTTAAAAATTGGAGCACAGGAACCACTGAGCAACCAGAATTAATATGAAATAAAATGCAATTGAAACTAATTTATCATTATTATTATATTTTGAAAACTGTTTTATATCAATGTTGTTCATCTGGGGTTAAAAACCTCCAATCCATGTGTGTAAGTAGCAACATTTAGGAAATAAAATCATAATTGATACTACATAATTATATAAGTGGTGATAATTACTTTTTACCTATGATACCATAAAACGTTAGATACATTTAGACAAAGATAGTTCAATTAAGAATATCTAAACAGAGATTGTCAAACATTATATAAGCTACAGGATATGGAAGAATTTTGAGAAACTCAAATCTTCAGGACATGATGTAGTCAATTGTACTCANGAACACACAACACAGCTATAGTTACCTGAACAATATCAAATTAGGCAAACTTCCATGTGGGAATGGGGCGGGGTTCATGCCCTCACCTCTCATGAGGTTCTATTGGTAGTTGGTGGTGACTGGGGAGGAGAATCATTTTTATCATTTGGTGTGGCCACTGGTAGGTTTTCAGTGTATTTAACACCACTCTATGTGCATACAACTAGCAATAATTAAACTCAATTGATTACCAAAACAAAATATNTGTTGTGGAATATTTGATCACACTGTAAAACTCTGAGATGTGTTAATAAATTTAACCTTGCATCAGGGTGGAGCCAGGAGCTAGTTGACAAGAATTAGCCAGAGAGAGTACAGAAAACCCAGGAATATAGATAGATAGACACACAGGAAGGAGTAGGTAAGGATTTAGAGATTTCTGGGTTTTTTGGGCACTTGCTGGATCTCAGGAAAAAGAAGGGCATCTAGTCACTCCCCTGCAGCTTCTCTGATCTAGCAGGTTTATA
This sequence comes from Neotoma lepida, assembly GCA_001675575.1. NCBI lineage: Eukaryota > Metazoa > Chordata > Mammalia > Rodentia > Cricetidae > Neotoma > Neotoma lepida. The sequence goes on along the minus strand of LZPO01028355.1, from coordinate 8,558 downwards.
CCTCAGCATCTGACTCCTGAGTCTCTATGGGTAATAGAAAAATTTTAAAAAATGGGGAGCATAAAATTTGGAAGGGGATATGTTTGGGGGTGCAGGGAGAGCAGTAAGGTGTGTAGAATAAGGATATGATCATAATGTGTTGTATAATTATATGAACTCCTCAAATAATAATTAATTATTATTCAAAAACTAACTAGCATTTTTATTTGGAAATTTTTAAAATTTACTGAACATTCACAAACCATGAATGCAAAAATTCTTATAGGGAATTACTGTAAAGGGGATTTTATTTTCTTTATACTTTTTTAAAAAAGATTTTGGTTTTTGGTGGCTCTAGGTTCCTGTACAGAGNTGATGTATGGGTCAAAGAAGAGACACAAAGTAATAAGAGATGGGCTAAAAGAGAAATTGAAAGAAAAAGCTGGGAAGAATTAGGAGAACCTGATTCCAAACAACAAATCCCAAGGGGATGGAGGTGGGCTGGAAGAGGCCTGTGAGGAGGAGTGTGAGGAGGGCTGTGAGGAGGTCTCTAAGGAGGGCTGTGAGGAGGGCTGTGGGGAGGGCTGGGAGGGAGATTGTGAGGAGGACTAAGAGGAGGGATGTGAGGAAGACTGTGTGGAGGGCTGTGAGGAGGGATGTGAGGAGTGCTGTGAGGAGGGTTGAGTTGGGCAGGATACAGTAGTTCTAAGATCAGTGTGGAGAGACTAGAATGGAGGAGGGGAGCACATTTTCAAAATATATCAAATTTCTTAAGATATTTATCTAGTGTGTAGGAAATACAACAATTAAGGCTAAGTGACCTAGGAAGTACATCAGTCCATAATTACAACTTCCTTTACAAACATGTTTGAAATAATATTTACCTCTTAATAATTTATGCTTTCCTTTTTTGCCTTTTGGATTTCATGTTTTCATATAAGCTTTACTAAAATGTAGTCTAAAAGAAATCTGTTTCATGACAAATTTAATGCAGAAAAAAATTTTACTGATAGCCAAAAATCCCTGATGGAATCTAGAATATGCTTCCTGTTCAGATACATTGTTATTGCATCATTAAAATTACTTCCTAAAATTGGAAAGACCATTCCAAAACTACAAAGCCAATTTCTGTCACATGTACACACACACACACACACACACACACACACACACACACACACACACACAGTCCAACACAGGGCAGATAGTGTTTCATCAATAACAGAAACCTCCAGGCTTCATTAAAGTCATGTGAATAATGTTGGTGAAATTTTCTTTCAGTTTATAACAATCCACTATTGTATTTGTAGTTATAATTTTTAATATAGACAATTTATAAAATGTATACTATTTGTTTTCTCAAAGCAATAATGTTCTGAACTTTTAATATTTGTTGACAATATCGTTAATACATAGTCAAGCTGCATTTTTTAAAATGTAGACATTTTTCATTCATTTGAGTAATAAATATCTACATTTTCAAGAACTGGACTCTAGTGAACAAAAAAGCTAAGTAAGAAAGTTAATTTTCCCTTTGGGTGTATCTTACTTTTTATACAAAAAACAGCTAAAGAAATAAGTAACATATGAGAACTTGGTGCAAAATGTTTGCAAACACAAAGATGGAATATTCGTATAATATAAGGTATAGAAGGGATTCCAGGAGCTTCAGTGTGTTATATATGGTAATGAATGAATGCTTGAGCAGAGGAGAAAGATTATCAATCATGGCGGGCTTTGGAAACATGAAAACCTAAGTTCCGTCTTCAGAACACACGTAAAAATTGCCAGCCATGGTAGCCTATATTTGGACTCCCAGTGCTAGGAATATGGAGGTAAACCCTTAGTGTTCATTGGCCATCAGACTAGGCTAGCAAGCAAACTTCAGGCCTGGGAGAAAGCCTGACTTATAAAACAGGGCGGCTAGGACTTGAGTAACAAAGTGGCTGGTTTTTGCTTCTCCATATTCCTCCATATACTTGCACAAAAATGCCTACATATACTCTCAAATATACATACAAGGACACACAAACTCTTTGTCTCTCTCTGTCTCTCTCTGTCTGTGTCTCTGTCTCTCTGTCTCTGTCTTTCTCTGTCTCTGTCTCTCTCTGTCTCTCTCTGTCTCTGTCTCTCTGTCTCTGTCTCTCTGTCTCTGTCTCTCTCTCTCTCTCTCTCTCACACACAAACACACACACACACACACAATAACTGTTGTCGGGCTAAGAGGGTGTTAGATTCAAACTTTGATGCTTCCACTGTCACAAGTTGGCACTTTGAAGGATATTTGACAATGTTTAAAAACACTATTTTCAGCCTGATTGGGTAAGAGTGCTACCCTATGTCTAGCAATTAGAGATAATGGATGCTAAAGAAAGCCTCTTTTTCTTTCAAAAATAATTTTATGGACAAAAATTTCATCAACAATGCTGTGGAAGTTTGAAACATAGGAGCCTCATCTGAAGCCAAGCATGTTAACTCATGTTTGTAATTCCAGTACACTAGAGGCTAAGGCAGAAGTATCTTCAGAATTTCAAGACCACCACAGCTACATGTTGACTTATAAGAAAGACTGGGTTAAAGAATGAGAACTTTTCTTAAAAATACTCACAAATAAACATAAGAAGCTCAGAAAATGTGANATCAGAAGCAAACTTCCTTGGGTTTCCCTGAAAATGTCAGGAAGTGAGTTGAGCTGGGAATGGTTGTGGAGCAAAAGTGTCTGCTCACTTGGAGTATAGAGAGGTACTAAAAACTTCTGTATTTTGACATGACAAATATATTAAAGCATAATTATGTTTTTGCAAAGCGTTGCGTTTTCTATTTAGTAGTGAATAACAGAAGTGGGTCTTTCACTANTCAACTATAAAAATAAAAACAAATACTAATAGACACACAGGGAGTTCAGTGAAATGGTTTTTATCTTCAAATGCAAAGGGATTTTAAGAGACTCAACAATCTACCTATTTTGTTAGAAACTTTCCAGAGGTGCTCAGCTATATACATATACATACATTTGTTTGAACTTTGTTCTATATAGAATCTGTAAGAAATACAGGGTGGAGTGGTTCACCCTGATAACATGTCTCATTTCACATTAAGCCAACATTGGAGTCCTTGAGAAGACAAATTAACATCAATTCACTCACCCCCTGCAGTAGGAAAGTGGCATTTCTCTATTTAAAGTTTGTTTTTATTTCCTTTGGCCACACCACACTGAATACACTTACTGTCATCTGAAAGTTTGTTTTACTGTGCATAAGGAAAATAGTTTATTATATTTTAAATTATTGTTAAAATGCACAATTTGCAGAATGCTGAAAATTTTAAGCGACTTTGTTCATTAGGAAACATTTCTTCTTTGTCTACAATTGACTTCAGAGGAAAACTTTAAATATTATTAAAAGAATAATTGTTTAAATTGAGGAAAGGATGAAAAGGTATTGATATAAGTTTTGTGTATAACTCTTTCATTTTTACCCTGTCCTGCCTTCATAGGTCTTAAATTCACTGAAGTAGACACCCCTAATGCATTTTGCATTTAACTACTGGATTGCTGTACCTGTACTGGTCCAAGTGTAAATTATTAACATAAGGTCTGATTAGAAATCCTAAAATTACTGATTTGGGAAAATTGTTTAAGATTACTGCTCCTTTTTTTCCATTATGGAATTTACTAATGGGAGGGAAAATAATGCTGTTTGGTATTTCCTTTTGTTTTACTTGTCACTACAATAGCTACTGTGAGTGAATGCTTAGGAGTAATTTTGCCTTTTAAGTATCATAAACATTAACAAATGCTATTTGATTCACTTACAAATGATATGAGTAGAGCCATGAAATTTTCTTAACCTTTTCTCTAGCTCAATAAATCACAAACAGACAAGAACTTGAAGCATGATTTCAGTAGGAAATCAGCAGACAGATGTAGCACACATTCCCAACAAAATAATTCAGAACCTGCTTCAATTTATCAAATGCCTACTTTATCTGTCAAAGCAATGTCCCTGCTTAAATAAAGGGCATTGTTTCTGCAGCAAGGGAAAGGGTCTGATGCATTGTTATCTGCAAATGGATGGTGGAATAATGGAACAACAAGCCGTGTTTCAAACTAAGAGATCAAAGGCCAGAATGCATTACAAATCTTGTTAAAATAAATGAGGGTAAGAGCATAATTCCAATAAAGACATTCATAGTCTTCAACCATCTCTCACTCTTTTCAAAAGAGATCTTTAAGATGAATCTTAATCTCACCATAAACACCAAAAGGTTTTAGACCTTCTTTCAAAGAAGCTCACTATTCAAAGGGGTAGAGTTGTAGAATTCTNATGTAAGCTGTATATCAGGACCTTCTTATGTGCTCACATTGTAGAATTTTCTCAGCATTGTGGATTTTCCTATATGCTGCATTTTTCACATATATGGTCTTCAAGGAGAATAGACATTTTTCATATTATTTCTAAATGTAAAAATATTTGATTATGAATATACTTATTTTGTTATATTAATCATTCAAAAAATACTCTTTATTTTTATTTTCTTCTTTTATTAGTACTGCAAATGGAACATCTACTTTGAACCATTTCAAATTAAAGATAAAATATTTCTTTATTAGGAATACTAAAATATTAATATAAATGTATATGAATTATAAAAATTAAAGTATTTTACTTATACACAGTTACCTTTAAATTCCAACCACTGTCAGGCTCAAACATGTTTTTGAACCTAATCATGTCAGGTGTTTAAGATGACTCCTGCAGACTACTTAATCTGAATCTGACATGTGACAACATAGCCTGATGTATTTGTCNTCTGCATGATTGAAGGTTGTCTCCTTTTTCCTAATCTAGCTGTTTGTTTAGATTTAGTTATTTATAATGTACCCATGGCATTCATCAGTAATTGGAGTATATTTTAAAAACAAATCTACAGCCATTTTTCTTGTAAAGAAATTGTGCATTCATAAATATCATTTGACCTGTATAGTTATTAAATGAATTATCATCAGATGATGACACAGACACCTAAGACAACATATATCCAGGCAGTCCTATATAGCATAGTGTTTACAAGTGAGTAGTTAGCTAATAATATCATATTAATAAACATTAAGTAATTTAATGCAGTTCTTAGAAATGAAAAATTTCTGTCTTATTTCAAATAATTTAACATAAATTTGATGTTTGCTGTCTAACATTATGATTATATAAGGTTATATAATAGTTAGATTAAACATCATTTCACCATGTAACAATAACAAAAGCAATAACTTATTGGGTTATTTGAGAAATATTCCAAGCAAATGTAAGTCACAAAGTTCAAAAAATTTGTTGATATTGAACTGGTTTTGATATTTATAACTGTAATGGTCCTTTATTCATCCAAATCTTGGGCAGAGGAGACTTCCCACCAATATGCTTTCGGTTCACAGTCCTATATAGTTTACAACGGTGGTATTAACTGGAATCCCCTCAGGTGTTACAAGCAAACTTACCTAACCACCCTATAGAATTGTTTCAAACTGTTTAAGTAGCTGATATAATCATCACCCTATGTTGCTTAACATATCCTATCTCCCAGTATGTATTGTTTAAAGTTATGTGCACTAGAGAGAGGAAATCACTAAAACTACGTCTTATCTTCAGGGATATCACAAATCTATACTGAAAGTACATCTTCAGTCTTTCAATTATTTTGTTTAAATTATTTCTACCATCTCATATACTCCATGTCATATAGATATATAATTGAATTTCCAATATAAGTTATTCATTAAAATATATTTAGAAATGTGCAACATGCCACATTTTTATTATTTCTGTCTTACCTTCAATAATCTCAAAATCAACATAACATATGACAAACCCGTTGTTGATCAAGAAACGTATGTGTATAGATTAGCACAGATACTCCTCTGCCACTAGTCATCCATCTCCCCACTTTTTATTTCATTCTATGACAATAATTAATACTTATGGAACTCAGAAAAATTATCATATTTCAAGGTCTGCTTCAAATCCTTATGATACACAAAACTTTAATCAAGCTGTAAATTTCTCTATTCCTAAAATTCTTAGTAAAATGCAGATATTCACTTCTATATGTCATTTATAGCATGATATTATAAAAATAAAATTAAATTTGTAATTAGTTTGTAACTAGTGTTCAATAATTCAAATGCTTTCTATAGTTAAATTTTACCTTGTCATATATAATGTTTTGGAACACAGGCTTTGTGCTTGTTGTTTTCTTAATTGTGTTCATATTACTCCTATGTTTCTTCCTGGCCAACTTTGGAAAGATTCGATCCTCTCATGGCATCTCAGTTTCTTCATCTATGAAATAAAGAAAATACCAATTACTCAGTACAGTTACTGAGGTCTTCGATGCTCAAATTTTCCCATTTAAATAAATATTAACCATTATAATTTCAGTTTGTTGCTTGCTAACAGGCGGGCCATTTTGAGTACACAGTTAATATTTTCCACTTTACAGTGCATTACTTACAGGATGTGGGGACATTGTAATCTGGGCAGAGGTGACCATAGCAATCTTTACTCATAACAAAATTCTACAAATGCATTGAGGTGTCAAAGAAGAGTAGTAACATGTGTTATTCTCTGGTAAAACTAATATTGGGACCAAAAACTTGTCACAAGAATATTTTAAGATGTACTTGTTAAAGTGATATTAGAATTCTAGCACTCCAGGCAGTGGTGGACTCTCCTGACATAGGTCTGAAGCTGAAATAGTGGTTGATTAGCCACTCCCACAATCTTTGTGCCACTCTGAATTCAGCACATTCCACAAACAGGACAGACTGTAGGTTGAAGGTTACCTGGCTGGATTGGTGTCCTAATTTCTCCACTGGGAATCTTGCCTGGTCAGAGGAAATGATCAGTTCCCTATGTATCCCCTATTGCTCAAGGTCTTAACTGGGGTCATCCTTGTAGATTTTTGGGAGTTTCCATTGCACCAGGGTTCCTCAACCTGAAATGCATCCCCCTTTTCCAGTCAACTTTTTCAGTACTCTCTCCCTCCACTCCTCTCCCATCTGATCCATCATGTTCCCATCCCCACCAGCTTCCTGTCTAACAACAAAATCTCTTCCATTTCTCCTTCTCAGAGAGATCTGAGCATCCCCTCTCCCCCACCATTGAGCCCTCCTCGTTACCTAGCCTCTCTGGGTCTTTGGATTGTAGCATGGTTATCCTTTATATTTCAGCTTTTACCAACTTTTAAATGAGTACATACCTTGTTTGTATTTATGGGTCTGGGTTACCTCACTTCGGATGATTTTTTTTCTAGTTATATCCATTTACCTTCAAATTTCCTGATGTCATTGTTTTTAACAGCTGAGTAATACTCCATTGTGCAAATGCATCACATTTTCTTTATCCATTTTTCTGTTAAGGGACATTTAGGTTGTTTCCAGAATCTGGCTATTAAAAATAAAGCTGCTGTGAATATAGTTGAGCAAGTGTTATGATTGAACATTCTTTGGGTACATTCCCAAGAGTAGTATAGCTGAATCTCCAGAGACCTAGGATAGAACCTAACACAATTGGAGAAAAGAAATGTCAATGTAATGATGCTTAATGATATTCTGCTATGCTTATAGATTGATGCCTAACACAATTGTCCACAGAGAGGCTTTATCCAACAAGATAGATGCACAGACCCACATCCAAACATTAGGCTGAGCTCATGGAATCCTGCTAAAGAGAGGGAGGAAGGATTGTACTAGCCAGAAGTATCAAGAACATCAGAAGAAAACCTACAGAATTAATTAACCTGGGCTCATAGGGGCTCACAGAGACTGAACAGACAACCAGGGAGCTTGCATGGTACTAACCTAGGCCCTCTGCATCTATGTGACAGCTGTATAGTTTGATCTACTTGTAGGACATCTAATAGTGGGAGTAGGGGCTGACTCTCTGAGACTCTCTTCCTCATATTGGGTTACCTTGCCAAGCATTAACACAAGAGAAGGTGCTTAGTCTTACTGTAACTTGATATGCCATGTTTTGTTGATATCCATGGAAGACATGCTCTTTTCTTAGTAGAAACAGAGAAGGAGAGGACTGGGGTGGGGGACAGAAGGGATATTGGCAGGGGAACTGGGAAAAGAAGAAGAGGTGAAAATGTAGTCAGGATACAAAATAAATAAATAAATAAATTTAAAAAAAAGAAAAAATGAAAAAGAAAATGTGATATTAGAAAATCATCATTTGGGAGGTGTGTATATAGAAATTAATGCACAGTGCATTGTTGATGATCTCATTTTGTTCCTAATTTCTTGTTGTTAGTAAATTCTAAACTTATAATGAAAAATTTGATCAAGGACCTAAGAATGTGCATCTGTTGAGAAGAATATATTCAAATGAGACGCTGGGATTTTCTCATTATTATAAACATTAAGGACAGATATGACTTTGAACCTTCCTTAAAACAGTTTTTTTTTTAAGTAGAAATATATATGAGAGGAAAGCACACCTAATATGACATGGAATAGAGAATTCTCCATAATGGTGGCACATTTGCTACTTAACCCACAACACATTCTGATATCTGGAACT
>LZPO01028354.1:0-16095 GCA_001675575.1 Neotoma lepida | reverse complement strand
TGTGTGTGTGTGTGTGTGTGTGTGTGTAACAACAATTAAATAAAAAGAGGTCACAAATTTGAGAGCTAACAAACAGGTGCATGAGAGGAGTTAAATGGAGGAAAGAGAAGAGATGAAATAATGTAATTATAATTTCAAAAAACAGAAAGTACATAAAGAGGAGTAAATAGCTAGGCTACTCTGCAGTGTTTACAAAGTGATTAATAATCTTAAAAATAGTCTAGGCTTACAAAAATTTTATCAAGAAAATTTAGGTTTCTCACACACTTCTTCCTTCCCATGCTTTCATAGTTTCATTGTATCGATACTGTATCAATATCACACAATTGTGTGGTCCACTTGTTATAACTAATAAAACAATGTTTATGTGGCACTGTTAAGTGAGGTTCATATTTTGCATTATTTTTCATTCTTAGTGATATACAATTGTGTGTATAGGTAGAGTTTTCCTTACCACGGATCAGTTCTGTCCTGCCAGCCACTCCCTAAATAACCAACACAGAGACTTATTATTAACTACAAACGCTCACCTGATAACTTAGGCTTGTCTCCAGCCANCTCCTACAACTTAACCCACTTCTACTCATCTATGTGCTGCCCCGAGGTTCGTTTGCCTCATCTATGAACTTTCTGTGTTATGTCTTCCATGTCAGGCTTTGGACTCCTCTGACTCCACCCTTCTTCTTCCCAGCATTCCCTCTGCCTCAAAAATCCTGAATAGCTATTGGCCAATCAGTTTTTTATTAACAATGAAAGCAATACATTTTCAAAGTGTACAGAAGGATTATTCTNCAGCATGTATGGATTTAGACAATGCATAATTTCAGTTCCTTGCCAAGATANATATTGATTTCAATGTTTCAGTAATACTCTTGGACCCATCAAATTCCCTCATTCCCACACATGTGTCTTCGATTCTCTATAACAACCATTCACTCTCTTCATAGTAATGACTTTCAAATATGTCCTATAGTTGGAATCATAAAGTATTTGGCCTTTCAAACTTGTGGGTTTTTATATCCTTATGTGATTTGACAGATCATTTTGTTTTGTGATAAATATAATTTTCTTGTATGGTTATAGTACAGTTTGAAAATTTACCTTATCGCTTGATTATCCTAATTTGAAGCAACTATACATTGAGATGACATAGATTTTTCAATGTAGGTATTGTTTTCAGCTCATTTATATAAATTCAAAAAAACATGGCCATTTAGTTATTTGATGTGATTATATTTTACCTTCTGAAAAATCACCAGAATTTCTTCCAAAGCNATTGTCCCATATTGCTTGTTCACTAACAATTAATGAAGAAGGCCTCTTGCTCTGCATTCCTTCCAGCAGTAGATATTTTCAACACTTGAGATTTTAGTTATTCCAATACACACATGGGTATATTTCATTCTTATTTTATTTTGGAAAATTCCTAATAACATGCTAATTTTCCATTTCTGCATGCACTTTGACAAACATGTTTATTTTTAAAATTGAGTCATTTATTTCTTATCATTGAGTTTTAATTGTTATTCTTTGTAACATTTTTAAATAGTGTTTGATGTTTTGCATAAATTATGCTTTCTNATGTGTGGAGGAAAATTCTATTTAGAAAATGGAAAAGATAAAAGAATCTAAATAGAAGTTAATTTCCTATGTTCATAACAATAGATGTATATGTATTTTAACATGTAAAACAACATAAAAACTACCCTGATATATATCCAGAAAATACTATAAAAAAATCAAAATGAAACTTTGGTAATTCACAGAAAGAAAAGGAAAACTGAAAAATGAGTATGAACAAACAAAAACAATGGATAATGTACCCAACTTAGCCCTCAAATACCTTATGTAGCATTAGTTGTAACTGTTCTAAATATATTAGTTGCAAAACAGAGATTGAATGAAGAAAACATTACCAAAGTACTCTGTCCACAAGAAATTTGACTTGAATGTATTCCACCTACTCAACCTGCAGTCATTAGTACATCCATATCACTCCTACACCTCCTTTTCCCACTTCAACTCCTTTCATATCACCATTCCAAAATTTATGATCTCTTCTTTATTATTATTTTATGTGCTTGTATATGTATATGTGTATATATGTGTGTATATGTAACCTACTTAGTCCATTTAACTTTGCTCCTATATACGTGTATCCAGAATTGACCACTTGGCATTGGACAACCAATGTGGGAGCTTGACCCTGAGGAAGGCTAATTCTCCCTCTAACAACAAACATTGATCGTCAGCTCTAGCTCTTTATTAAGGGTAGGACCATGTAAAATTTCTCCTGTCTGCATTAGGTTGTCACTAATGGTGGTTGTCTTTATGCTGGTCTTTATTCATGGAACCATATTATTGAGAATTTGTCACTTTTTAAGCAGATATATTTATTCCACACAAATTAAACTTTTAAGAAAAATTAACAAAAATAAAAAAAGGATTTACATAGTAGCCAAAGTATGAATCCACCATGGAAATGATAATTCTATATGTATATGCACCCAAATGCATGTTATCAAAATTTGTACAAGAAGTTACAGAACCAAAAGGAAAAATAAATAAATCTCCTTGAATTAGAATTTCAATACTATAAGGCTGTTAAAGCAAATACAGTTGTAATTCAAAACAATACCTCCAGGCCTAGGTGGTTTTCAAACAGAGAAATCTATAAAATATTAAAAATTGATTCCAGCTCTATATTATTTCTAACAAAAATAGCACTGGAATAATACTACCCAGCTCTTTTTATGGCGTATTTTCAATTAAATCATTTTGAATTGTATAGATGAATATGGTGAGTCACCCAGATTCATTTCTGTAGATCCTAGCATAGACATTTTAGATTTGTATGTTTAATATGGAATACCTGTTGAAGCTATATTAGAAAGATACCTTTTGTGGGTGTGGAAAGAGAAAGTTCCCAACTCTTTTNGGGGGTTAATATCACACTAATACTAAAATCCAAACAAAAATGGGGAGAAAAAAAGAATTGAAACTAGAGATCAATATAATTTATGAACTTAGCTTCAAAAANCATTAAAATACTNGCAAATTGAGCCTAGCATTGTGTCTAAAGATTTGACAACAGAAACAAAGCTTGTAAGAGAAAAAATGGTAAGCTGGATTTGTAACAAAATGAAAAACTACTATCTCTGTGAAAGCACTTGTAAAAATAGTAAAAAGAATATAGAGTGGGAAAATACTGGGAAACCATACAATTCACAAAAGACCTCTGTACAAAATAGAAGGAGGTAACACAGGATTGGCTTCACTAATCTGACATTTACAAATTCATGTAGATCTACTAAATGTCCATTTGCTCCCTGTGGCTAGAACCTGCGCCCTTCTTGCAGTGAGTTACATTTGCATAAGCTTTCTGTTGTTCAGGCCTAGGAAATCCCTCAGCCTTTTCTTTTCACAGGCTGCAGAACTTGCTTGATGGGGTCTTGCTGGGAGACTGAGGTTACCACTTCCTTTATTCCATTTAGCACCAGGTTTTCCTTTAAACTTTCCTTAAACAATACCTGTCTCCACTATTACATGTCCTAGTGCTCCTTTGATCCCCAAACTGTACATCTTGTCTTTCTCTTTGCCTGCCTTGCTTTTATTGTAGATGTAGATCTACAATACAAAGCAATCACTAATAACCAAAGGACACAGTCAGTAGTAGGCCATCTTGAAATCTCCTCTGCCAATGATAATAGACAAACATTCTTTAATTTAGCATGTGGAAGATTTTAAGGACAAAGCCAAAAAGCAGCCTCATTTTTTGCCAAAATAGCACAGAATGTCCTCTAATATTCTTTCCCTCAAAAACCTCTTGAGCTGGGCCTCCATAGTCAACATTGCTCTCAGTACTTCTGCCTTCCATGCTCCTACTAAGATGACCTATTAAGTCCTACTTACAGTATTCAACTGCTTTTCTAGTCCAAAGTNTTCATATTCCTCCAAATAACAGCATGGCCAGGTTCATGGCAGCAATACCCCAGTCCCTAGTACCAACTTCACCCTTAGTTGCTGTTCTATTACTGTGAAGAGACACCCTGACAAAGGCAACTCTAATAAAAAGAAACTATTTAATTGGAAGCTTACTTATAGTTTTAAGGGGTTAGTCCAGGACCATCATGGTGGGAAGCAGATCGGCATGGTGCTGGAGCAGTAGCTGAGAGCTTTATATCCTGATCTGCAGGCATCAGACAGACAGGGAGAGACAGAGAGAGAGAGAGAGAGAGAGAGAGAGAGAGAGAGAGAGGAAGAAGAGAAGAGAGGAGGAGAGGAAATGAGAAGAGAGACTAGAAATGAGCTTTTGAAACCTCAAAACCTAATCCCAGTGACACACCTTCTCTAACAAGACCACACCTACTCCAACAAAGCCACACCTCCTAATCCTGCCCACCAAAGAATTCCACTAATGAGAACAAGTATCCAAACATATGAGCCCATAGGGGCCATCCTCATTCAAACCATCACAGTGCCTAACAAATTAATAAATGACACCTTGCTATATCTATATTAATTCTGTGTTAAGCCATGTTCATTTGGCCTATAGGATAATATTCAAGTTTATAGTAATGTCTATGTTAGAGCTAACCACTTTATTTCTTGCTTTCAGATATATGCTACATATGAGAAAGACAAGCTATCTGCTAGAGATACCTAAACTAGACAACACCAACACCAGATTTCAAATGAGATTAAAAATAGCAGTCCCAAAGAAAATNGTCCAAAGATATGGAATGGACAGCAAAAGACCTATACTGTGAACCCACAGAAGTATTATTATTATTTTGTTTTGTTTTGATTTGGTTTAGTTTGGTTTTTCAAGACAGGGTTAACCTGTGTAGCCTTGGCTGTCCAGTAACTAGCTCTGTAAACTAGGCTGACCACGAACTCATAGAGATCCAGAACCCACAGAACCATCAAGAGTCAAAAGAGTTCTCTGGCAGGATCACTGATTTTCATTGAGATTATTAGATGTTCAAAGTTCACCCAAATACAAATTAAACAGGTGGCTCTGATCAGATAGTTGATTCCTTTCATTTTAATCCTTTACTTTATTTGTTTATTCATTCATTCATTCATTTGAGACTGGGTCTTCTCCATTTCAGGCTAGTCTGAATCTTCCTACGTAGCTAAAAATGATCTTGAATTTTTGATCCTCTTGTCTTTAAGTCTCCCGTGGTGGGACTGGGAAAACGATCCTCTGCCTGGTTTATGTGGTTTAGGGTTCAAATCCAGGGCTTCACACATTCTAGACAAGCACACTATCATGTAAGCTATATATCTTACTTACACTTGATCCCTTGGTCCTTAATTTTCTAATTCTTTCATAATTTTACCATTCTAATTTTTTTTGAAATCTTAGTTTCATACAGTAATAGAATCACTGGAGAGATTACCAATATCTTAGTAGATGATATAAAAAATTGAATTAATTGTAAACTTATACAAGATGTAATTACATATTGGAATTTTCATTCACCAGTAAAGATTATGGCTCCAAATTCTTCATACCTTCTTAACATCAAATTGCTAGAATCAATAAATTCATTTTTTCCCAAAGGTATGTTTACTAAACATACCTTTATGCAAAGCTTCAGTCCTTAGATCATTATAGACTATGGACTATTTGTCTTCTCATCTATTTATAATACTTTAAAAGAAAAGAAATTGCCAAACACAGGGATCATAACTCTAAAAGGAATAAGATGTATAACTATACTAATTTCACCAAACAGTGAGTTATTAAACAGAATTTGTGAAGTTTACTATCTGAGCTATTATTTAGGTCAAACAATCTAGTAAGCACACTATCATGAAAAACATTTTCTTTTTACCATCTTAGCTATAATTTAATATAAAGTATGTCAATGTTCATGCTTTAGGGCGTAATTTGGTTACCAGCTGGGGTCAGGGAGAAATTTTCCCTATAGTGCAGTATTGCCAATTACTATAGGTATAGAGAGAGCAGGAGAGCGAGTCAGGGGGTTACATGGCCCTCTGAAGCATCTGGTATTGGATGCTTTTGGAGTGAGAATTCAGAGTAAGATGAAACAGGCAATTGTCCTTGTGTGTCAATTTTCATATTCCTATGAGCTGCCAGGATGACACTCCTGCCACCAGGGAGGGATTTCCTACGAACAGATGTCACTTACAGTATTATGTGGGCTATCTATCTCAACAAATAATTGCTTGGCACTTCTGCCCTATGGCAAGGGTCTGAAAATGTGTTATGGTGAGAGCACACCATACAAGCAGATGGGCACAGAAAAAAAGAGAACACAAGCACATGGAGCCTGCAGCACATGTGTGAAAGCCAGGTGGGAGTACTGGAGCAGATGTCTGTCCTCCGTGAAGAAAGCCTGGAGTCAGGATGCTCCAGTTACCAGCTACTTAGAAGTTATGGGTTAAATTTTATTTAAATGAGTCTTAGGCTTCAATTTTTTGAAACAAAGAAATCTCTCTCTCTCTCTCTCTCTCTCTCTCTCTCTCTCTCTCTCTCTCTTTCTCTCATTTGCAGCAATTCCTCCCTGAACATGACTGAATGTTACTTAATGACTAAAACTGACCTGAGACACTCAATGCCAATGTCTCTCCTTCCCACAAACCACAACCACCATCACCACTCTGGAAAAAAAAGAAAGAAAATGAAAGAGAAAAAAAAACCTACGAGGATGGGCACAAAGACTGCCAATGAATGANAAAGGACAGTTGAGAGGGGACTTGCTTGAGATAGATAGCAAGAGAGGAGAAAATGTCCTTTTAAAATATCAATAAGAGAATCAAAGACAGCAAGATCCTTTTTCCTGATAAAAGGGGAAAAGTTAATAACAGTGAAGAAAGAGAAGGCAATCTGCTCCCCCTGCAAGGGAAGAAAAGAAGATGAAGGTAGAATTGGAAAGTAACAATTTTTAATAAGTTTAACATCTATTTTACTGTTACTTTTTATTCATTTCCTAGGAAATTAAAATTTCCTAGATTAGTTTTTTTTTTTTTTCATGTTCAAACTGTTTCTCCTTTACAGGGTCTTTATCACTAAATATCCCTTTATGCAACCAATAATAACCAATAGTTAGTTGGGAAAATGATTTTTATCACAACAATCGACAAAGGAGAACTCCTTTTAGAAATCATCCTGATTGCAAGAGAGTGGAGGAAGACAATAATGAATACATTTTAAATCACATTTTGAAAAGAGTTAAGCCCTGTNTCAGAATTAGAAAAAAAGCTCACGGATATTATTGATACACGTCTTTGACCATAAGAAGATATATGTGATACCTGCTTTGAAAGTTTTCTAGACAAAAATAATTGTAGCATTCGGTAATGTCTGCGAACTGACTCCACTGAACACTGCTTAGGCTCTGGAGCACAGCCAGAGATGGCTCTTAAGGGACATGCTAGGCTTGGCTGCCTGCTCTCCATTGGTGTGGACTTTTAATCCTAAGAGACACTCAAAGCACTACTTCTTCCACTTTTATCATATTAATCCTACCATATGTTCCTCTGTTTAAGAAAAATTTCAGAATCCATGCTTAATCTTTAATATGGAAAAACAGTATACAGCATACTTGTGGAGACTATCTCAAATTTTCCTATCTGGATAGAGACTATTATCCAGCTGAGAAAAATNTAATGTAAAAGAAATTGCTTAAGGAGCAGACATATAATTTACTCACTATTTCCAAAACTCATATCAAGAAATGTAAGAGATTAAGGATTCACCACCCTGCTCCAATCAATGTAAGGACATGGAAATGATTTTGAAGAACTCCTGGTGCTGTGTTTGGTCATTGGGAAGAAGGACACCCCAGTCATGTCACATTTACAAGGTGATTTGTCTCTGGGAGCATGCAGTAGAGACAGATTGAATAGGAACAAAACTGGAAACAAGGACATTAATGTGAAGCATTATGGTAATACATAGGAGAAATGATGACAACCTAGACTGGGCAGATGGCAGCACCCCTGGAGAAAGCAGGACAGAATTGAAAACAATTTGTAAAGGATATGGAACATTATATTACACCAAAAATGATGGAAGAAAGAAAAGAAGAAAGCATAATGCCAGTTTCAAGGTTTGAGCAAATACATGGATAAGAATGCAGTTCTGAAGTACAACACAGAGAACAGTAGTAGGTGTAACTTAAGGAAAGCGAATTACTGGATACAGACCATGTTGCTACTTTGGACTCCATTGAGTGTGCACCTANATAGAAGTTATTTGTAAGGTGGTAGCATTTTCATTTAAGCCATGATAATGCATAGATTTGTCTGGAATAATGTGAAAACCCAAAAACAGAGTCTCAAGAAAAGAATGGAAAACCATTTGTTAATTTAGTAGTTCATAGACATCCACTGGGTTCAATTCACAAGGACCACACCTAGAAATATGACAGACAAGGTCTTTTTTCCCACGCAACTTGCAATTTCTGTGGGTTTGTCAAAATGGATTTATTTCTTTTAGCTAGGAAACCACCACCAACAGCAGGATCCACAGTATAATAGGTTAGATATTTTCTGATACTTTGAAAAACTACATGGAAAATAAGGCATGAGAATGAATTCCTGGAAAACACCAGAAGTTCAATAGGTGTGGAAAGTGGGAGGAAGTACAAAGAGCTCACTGGAAGCAAAGCAGGGAATGAGAAGGTCTCCTCCTCACCCACAAAGAGGACTACTGTAACTTGGAGCCAATGAAAAAAACAGAAAAAGGAAGATGTGGGGGCGAGGGCACTGTTGGTTTNGGGGTTTATGTTTGTTTTTGTTGTTTTCAAGACAGGGTTTCTCTGTATAACAGTCCTGGCTGTCCTGGAACTCACTTTGTACACCAGGCTGTCCTTGAACTTACAGACATCCCCTTGTCTCTGCTTCCTGAGTAAAGGTGTGTGCTACCACCACCCAACTAAGATGTATTTTCTTCCTAAGACATCAAGAAAGTGAAAAGGGATTCTGCCTAAGCTGCTGCTGACACAGAGAACAGATGGGCAGAATGGGCATCTCAAAACACTTGCAGAACATAAATGCCTCAGATCTAAACTCTAGAAAGTTCAAAGGGGAGCTGAAGAAGTGAGAACTCTGGAAATTTGGTAATTAAAGGCAGTTAACAAACAACCAACGTGTGATATGATAGTTCCTTGAATCTTGCAGCCCTATGTGATTGTATGTTAATAGTAAGGATGTAATTTGGAAAGAAAATAATGCCATTTCCCTTTTTCTCATTTATCTTTGTTTGAGATTTAACTCTCTAGGTTAAGGATTTTTAATAGGGATTATTATAAATTTTGTTTGATTATTATAAATTGGAAATAATTAAGATTCAGATACTCCTTGAAGTTTTGTCACTGAATCAATAGAGTCAACAACACGTGTCAATCAAAATTTAACAAATATCCACACATACTGACATAGAAAATAAATATAAGTAATACATATGAATAAAATAATTAAAAATGAGTTGAGTTATTTCACAACTGGAAATGGGCAAATCCATTGTATGTTCCTTGTGTATTATCTTAGTCTAACAAAAGGTTAATTTTTTGGACCCCAATGCATTTTCCAGAGACAGTTGAACAGGTGAGGGCTCATCTTAATAAATTCACAGCTAAACCAGGAGTCGGTCAAGGAAAAGTTGAAAATGGACATCAATTGTTACTTTTATAGAGGTGATTATAAAGTCAAAGGTGAAGAATCTGCCATAGTTTAAAGTGAGTGAAAAGAAGTTGGGCTAAAATTGCAGGGCAACAATAGGGAAGGGAAACTCAATATTTTAAGCCCTCTGGATGCTACAGCACATGGCATGGAGGGCTGTGTAATTCTCTCTGCTCCACTGGCTAAAATTAACTAAAACCCTAGATGTTGGTATTGATCANTAGGAATCACAATAGTCTGTCTGCACTCGAGGACTCTAAGAGAATGGGTGACTCCCACACTAACGAGTCACAGCTTTGGTGAACCATTTGCTCCATTAGTAATCTCTTGGGTNCCTGTCCAGTGTAGCTCCAAGGACAGATCTTACTGGGGTGTTGAGGGAATGAAGAAAAGACAAACACATGTGAACACAGAAAAGCTGGCATCAGAGGACTACTCTTTCTGATGAAGAAACCTCAGCACTCAGGAAGCTCAGTGTGCTTATTATATACAATTGAACAAGGAGATAGGGTTATTGCATATAGTTGAACACAGAGGANGCACAATTATTGCTTATAGCTGGACAAGGAGACAGATAAATAAGGAGCCAGGGTTTATGGCACGTGGCTGGATCAAGGAGGCAGATTCTGCTAGTCTAATTAAGAGCGGTCTCTGTAGGGGAACAGTGTTCAGGCCATAAATATCCGAGGAGGAGGAAGCTAGGGTGGACAGTTTCTGCCCCTAGTATCAAAATCTGGATCTGAGGAAGGCTCTGCCACCCCCATGGGGATGAGGCGTTGGAGTTCTTGATGCGTCATGCCTATGTTAACAGTACCCATTCACTCAGGGCTTCCTTTGCTCCCTTCTCTCCACCGTCCTTATTTCTTAGATGTTTAGAATGGACTTTCAGGCTTAGCCCAGGGGCAGTTCACAGCAATACCCAACTGTAAAGATGAGAAAAAAGATGAACAATACAGTTGCTTGCCCAACAGAAGCAGAAGGAAGACTTAAACAAGTTAAAGGCTTTGAAGTCTTGGAGCTTGTTAAGGATTATTTTTGCAATATTAGCAGGAGAATCCAATTCTATCTTTTCTAGGATGTGCTGACGTAATTGCGCCACATCCACACTATCATTATTGTAGGTCCAAACACCCTAGAGGTAGATCCCTATTAAGTCCCAGCTATCCTGTCTAAATNGCAGAGCTGTAACCCATCTCAGATAGTTGAACTGAGGTCGGTGAAACCAGGTGGTTAGAGCAGTAACCGCCAAAATGGAGGGACTCATTAGTGTAAACAGGCTCCAGAGGATGTGACCAGGCCACTGGATGAAAGTACACAAGCCCTGTAGGCTTCTCTCCTCAGCTGACTCACCTGCATGAATACAAATGGATACAATTACCAGACACAAACCCTCTAGCATTTAGAGCTGCTGAGATTTTTTTCCTTTTTGGTATGTACCTCTTCAGTCCACAGGCTCCAGCTCCACATCTTTTGGTTACCTTCTCCAGTCAGTCCACCTTACCCACCTGCTGCAGCCACCGAGCGGCAGTCACCTTGGTGCTGAGACACAGCCGTCCCCTTCTCAACCACCCACATTCACTCAAGACTTCATTCGCTTAGAGTTTCCTCTGATCCCCACATTTGGGCTATAATATTTTTCTCACAAGGTCCTGGGGTATATAATACATTTTATTTAGGTACCATGAAAATCAAAAAGTTCTCTGGACTTCTTGAATGTGATGTTAACCTTAAGTTAAATGTAACAACTCAGCTGCCCCCTGAGCTCATGTATTGCTCACTATCAGACACCAATAGCTACATTTGCTTGCGTATGTATCATGTGTTCCCCATCCTTCCAGCCAAAGAACTTGCAGGAAAAAAATGTATATTATAATCAAAAACTACAGACATTGTATACTTGCTATTCTGTGTTCCAAATTCTATCTTCTGTAATTTGTCTCTTTTATCAACACTAAAGGCAGAAGGACTTTTAAAGTATGTAAAGTTTAGTGTATAATATATAGGCTAACTTGACACAATCTCTCTCTCTCTCTCTCTCTCGCTCGCTCGCTCGCTCGCTCGCTCGCTCACTTGCTCTTGCTCTCAGTCTGGGCTTTATTTTTAAAGTGTGGCTTGAAGAATTCTTTGAAATACATAACTTCTAAAGGATGTCCAACATAAATTTAAATGAGATTCATATCTAAGGAGATGTCTAGATCTTACAGGCTGCTTAACAACTTTAGAACATTCAAAGGACAAATGAAAAATGGGATCTAAGCATGGGAGACTTAACAGCTAATCCTGTGATTCAAGGTTTTCCATTNTCTGCTCTTGTTTTTTAAGTTTTACCTGTGTATCAGGATTAACATCTTTAATAAACAACTTGCAGTATTTTTCTTTTCTTTTCTTTTCTTTGTGTCCGACTCCATTCCCAATGGCTCTCTTAACCCAGGGCACCAAGAAAAGTAAGACAAGCACCAACACTGAAAATAAAGAATGTGAAGAAGTTCCTAGCAGGCCAAGCAGAGATAAATATTTTCTCAAAAAGAAAAAGCACACATAGATAGATAAATAGACAGAAAGACACGCAGATAGGCAGGAGAAAAGAAAAACAAAACGAAACACACAAGTAGGTCCTGGTTCCCTATTCTGAGACAAAGTCATCAATTACATAATCTGAATGTAGTGGACAATTTGCAAAAGCCTGGAAATGCCTATGGAAAGGACACAAGCAAGAGGGGCTTTTATCTCTTTCCGATGCAGAGTTCTGCCAGCCCTGAGTGCATCAGACTATGAGAAGCAGTGGTTTACAAACAGCCCTTCAGGTCTCTGTAGAGAAGGAGACTCTCCTCTAGCCTCTGTAGTCAAAATCCCCAGTCACTAGATACTAAACACTGGTGCTGCCATTGATGTTAAAACAGATCATGACAAGGAAGTGGAAGCCACCTCGATGGTCTCTGTATGTAAATAAGGGGTGAGCATAGCCTGTGGAGCTGGATAAGAGAGGAACAAGGGAGGGCTCAAAAGAGGAGATGGAAGTTGAGTGAACAGCTGGAAGAAAAGCAACAAAAATTTTCCTTCAAAAATGACAACTACTCATATGCAAATAAGACCTTTTTAAAGATTAAGAAGCTATGAGGCGTATTATCCAGAGTTTAGGCGGGTAGTGGGAGAGCCAAGCAGAGAAAGGATCATTTCAGAGACAGCCCCCTGGAACATGGATGTTTTCTTTACAGCCATTCAACTCCCTGAGAGTCCACCCAAAAGACAAACTACAGCGGCACTTTTACTTCATTTTCCTCTCCAGGTAGCTGCCTTCTCCAGAAGTACCTTTCTACACATAGTCGAGAAAATTAAACCAGGTTCTGTAAGAAGAGTTTACCAGCTTGGGTACTTCTGTTCACATTCAGCACTGGGCTAGCTTATACTGTTGACATAGAAAGAAATATTATTTTGTTGGCTAAAGAATACCTACGCTTCTTTGGGGGCCTGGGTTTTTCTCTCATTCAGTGCAATTTTTTTCAGATCTATTCGTTTACATGGAATTTTCATGTTTTCATTGTAATTAGCTATAATAGGACAAGTCTCTAAGGCTCAGACTCTTTTACAGCAACGTGACTGAAGGTTTACAAGTCAGTAGGATAAGCTGGTTGATGACTTCAAATGCAGTTTCATAGTGGGAAACACCTTCATACAGTCACCACAGATGAAGATCTGGCCACAGCTTTTCAATACAGAAATCCGGTTCTCACCATGTCACATGTTTTCAGTCAGGCCTCTTGAGATACTGGTATATGCTAATATAAAAGAGATAACCAAATGCACCTATGGTGTCTGTCCACATCTCAGGTCTCCATTGTACAACCTGTAGACTCAATGCTAACTTTAATTCTGTTTGTTTTCAAAAACGATCCTGCTCTATACCTCAATCAGAATTTGCCATTTGAGATAAATAACAAAATGTCACAAATGGAGACTATATCTGGATCAAATCAATTTCAGATGTTCATAGCAAACTTGACAAAGTTTAATTTAATGGACTAAAGTAGCTAGCCTAAATCCCTCTATCTTGCAAAGGTAGGTCTCATCTCCCCACTGTGACCTGATAGAATAGTAACTAAAGCAACAGAAACAGGCATCTTAGTGGTTTCCTGTTGACAGCTACAAACTAGATGCTCCCCCCCTCCACTTCTGATGAGCTTCCCAGTGACTCTGCTTATAGCCACAAGAGTGAATGCCTGGTCAGGAAGAGCTGAGAGTAGCACTTACCTTCTTGGTCACAACAACCAGGTCAAGGACTAGACATGTGATCCCAGAAAGTCCTGGTTAAAGTTTTCCACAATGGAGCCCAGCTAACTACACCCTCCATTCCTTTTGCTGCAAGCTGTGAGAACCAGAACCTCAAGGAACTGAAGACTGCAAAGAGAACTGGCCTAAGAACAAAGGCAGCATATAGAAAGAAGCACAGATGAGAAAGAGGTGACATTCAAGATACTTGAAATTCTGGTTCCACTCCTGGCCTGATATCAGCTTTCCTTCCTGGTTATAGGAGCCAATAAATTATATCTTTGACTTAATCTACTCCAGATTAGGCTAGTCAATTTATAAATCATTGTAGACCTCACTAATAAAGCCAGTGAAGAAGAAGTAAGACCAAACAAGATGGAGTAATTATGTCCAGTCAGGATTGCCGTGGGTGGNGAATAGTGACACTTTTTGCTAGTCATGCAATTATTAATATCTCCGAGCCTCAGTTCATTATCTGTAAAATGGGACTTGTTACTTTACCCGACTATTGGACAATTTGAATAATGGATATAAAGTGCTTAGCATAATGCCATTTCATAGTACTTATTTAATCAGTCCTTAAAAAGAAGGATTCTTTTCATAATAAGGATGTGGGGATAATAATGAATTCCTAAGGAAAATGGTATTATAGACTTAAGGATTGTTTGTGCTTTTTTCATTAGAAATTTGCCTACTTCACATACATCTTTGGAAAGAAATCACAAGGACTAAGCAGAAAACTGAAGAAGGTCAGAAACAACTGTAAACAAAATATATTGGTTACCTTCTAAGCAATGACTTCTGAATGTTTGATTAAAGAAAATAAATTTCATTCAAAACATATGAAAAGTTAATGGTATAGAGTAATTTTAAGAATGGATATAAAATAACATGAAAACTAACTCAAAGATAGTTGAAGAGGGTATTTCCTGAAAGTGAATCTATCAAATCAACCCAATCCATGTGCAATACTCAGCAGTATAACCCTCACACACCATCATCCTTTAATTCTAATTATTTATTTCCTTGTACGTTGCAAAGTCTCTTTTCATATTTTTTCCTTAGAATTACAGGTCAAGAATTTGGTCAAAAGCTTATGCTCAAAATGTAGTAGGTAAATTAACCTGAATTCTGGAAATCTTACNAAGAGCAGAAGAAATCATGAGCTGCAAACTAGCCTCTGCTGTCTGGGAGGTTACTGACCCAAGTCACTAATTCTGCGATCATCCCCAAGCTAGCCACTCTGAACTCCCACCCTAATACAAAACATTCCACTTCCAATATGCTTGCTGCCAGCAAAGACAGATATTATAAAAAATTAACTGTTTTTGGCATAATCTTTCACATTAAATAACTCAACAACAAAGTGTTTGATATGGCCCGGTATACATAGACCAACAAGTCTAACCATATGCCTTCTAAATACCACATCACATATTTCATTGTAGAGGGCTTTTTCAAAGTTCTTGTGGTCAATACTTTTCCCATCCATACAACACACCATTAATTGGTTTGGAGAATTAAATGAGATTATGTGGAACTCATTAGTAATATAAAAAGCTTCAAAATATCAGGTGGCAGCAGGTGGTATTATTATTGTGCTGAGGATGCAGATGACGAGAACAGGAAAGAGAAAACAACATGCTATGGATGTCTCCTCGCTCTCATAGCTCCATGCTATTCAATGAGCCACTTATTGTGGATTGCAGTCAACTACAAGAAACCAAGAGAAGGCCCTGGATCTTTATTCTTGTTATTGTTCAACTTTTGAATACAGTTAAAATACAAGGAGTTTCAGAGGTGCTTACCTGCACTACTTGTTTAGAAAATATACCTCTAGAAGTAGATAGATATATACCTTGGAAAATGAAGGTAATTGAACTGAAGAAATTTCAGGTCTTTCAGGGAAAAGTCTGTGAAACATGGATTTGTATGAAAACATCATGTAAAATTTAGTCTGCTGGGTCCTGGATTCTCAACCAAGCTGAAGTCTCAGTTCACTTTCTGTTAATTGTGTTTTCAGCTGAAATTACAGTCCATTTCAAGCTTCTAGCATATTTTTCTTCTTTCCTTCTCAGTGTTAGTAGATTCAGGATAGGGGGAGTTCTCTGAAAAACACATGCAAGTAAATTATCATCTTTTAGCACCTCAGATTACATGACGGAAAAAAAA
>LZPO01028353.1:13141-27609 GCA_001675575.1 Neotoma lepida | reverse complement strand
CCTTTTTTTGGATCCTTACTACCTAACATGTGATAAGTGAAGACCAACATGGAGGCCCTGGAAGGTCAATCTTATAGAAAAGAAAGGTATAGCCAGCAATTTGCACCACCGACACATTTGTTTGTTTTATTCAAGACTGAACTTCCTTTGAGTAAATAGAATTTGCACCTAGATAACATGAATTTAACTATAATTTAGTTAGCCTTTCCTTGGTTAATGAAATTATTCCCCTGACTTAAAAACATAACAAGATTATGACAGTATAGCGATTTGCATCCTAACATGCTTGTCCTGTCTCTAATACCAATTTTCTGTTTTTAAAAAAATAGTGTCTTCTATTATTTGACAACTCCATACCTATAAACAATATATCTTTATGTTCCTTTTATTAACCTCTTATGAGCAGATGCCATATTGCCCATATTGACTTGTGAAACCATCTTTCTCTCACAACCACCCTCCAGCCGTTTGTAATGATTACATCAATTTCTACTAGTGTCTTGAGAGATATATGACATTTATGGCTTCGGATGTGTGATAATATCCAAATGACAAACTGATGTTACAGATTCTGTCTATTTTAAACTTATTTTCCATAGTTTCAGGTTACAGGTTGCATAAGCTGCATCAATGCCTTTTCCTTAGTATGGACATCTTTAGTTAATGTCCATTAGCCGAAAATGTTATTTTCAGTAGAAAACACACATTAACAAACTAAAATATTAGTAATAATATATTACATTACTGTGGCCCTTTGCCATATACAGCCAGAAGTCAATAATATTATCTCATTAAATTATCCTGTATATATTCTGGGTCATAATAAGGTTTTGACCTCTAGAGCCACAGTGATTAGTGTTCATGCTTAGAATCTGCCGATAAAAACTGATAACTGAAAAATTGAAAGTTGCACATTAAAATTTCTTTTACTTTTACTATTGCTGGTCCTACAATCTTTTATGAATAATATGAATATTTTTTCTGTCTTAAGAATAATAAACTTAACTTCAAAGAGGTTCAGTTCCATGCACAAGCAGATGTACTCATAAATGGCAGGTGACTCTTCAACCTATATACTCCAGTATTTTTTGAATNCTTAACTCCAAACTTAAATACAGCTAGTAGTGTGTATCTGAAGTTTTGCTTGGGACCATATACTGAATTTTTATATTGTAGTGTTTTATGGTTACAGGTGATTCTATTGAGATTGGATTAAAGAGCAACAAGGAATCTGCCTCTTCCTGACTCTGGTGTATCACTTAGTCAAGGTTGCTAACCATTTTTAATAAGATGATTAAAAAGAAAACATAAAACTTTTGAGGTGATGTAGAAACTACTGTCCCACAGATCCACTTATGTGTGATGTATTTGATAAGGAGAATATAATAGCTTAATAGTATATTTCCTTTTGAAGCAAAAAAAAAATTGTAAGGTTTATAATTGCCTCTGGCCCTCTATNGGTAACTCTAGGTTTTTGAAATATAATCCTAGTATCTTTTACTTATCCAATATTCAATTAGACTTCAAAATTTGGAAACTAACTATAATGATTGTGGTGGTTTGAATGAGAATAACCCCCAGAGGCTCATATACTTGAATGCTTGGTCTCTAGTTGGTGGCTTTTTGGAGGAGGTGTATCACTGGGTGTGGGCTTTGAGGTTTCAGAAAGCCCATGCCATCCCTAGTTAGCTCTTTCTCTCTCCTACCTCATGCTTGTGGATCAGATGTGAGCTTTCAGCTATCATTCCATCACCCTATCGCTCTAGCACCTTCTACTTGCCTGTTGCATAATCCTCACCATTGGTGATCATAGACTCTAACCCTCTGGAACCATGAGCCCCCAAATTAAATGCTTTCTTTTATAACTTGCCTTGATTGTGATGCATTGTCACTTTAGTAGGAAAGTAACTATGGAATCTGTTGGCAACTTCTGTTAAAAACATTATAATTGTCTGTTGTTTTTATCTAAGTTGTTCTATTTACCAATAAAGACTTGGGAGTTAGATGTTGGGATGAAAACCTGCTAGATCAGAGAAATCAAGAAGCAACAAGCTGACCTTCCTTTTTCGTCAGAAACCCAGCAAGAGAGCATCTTTCCACCAGTCCCAAACTAAAAAAGCCAGAGAATCTCTAAGTCCCTCCCAATTCCTTCATCTGTGTCTCTCTATCATTTTTCCTGGGTCCTCTGTACTCTCTATGGCTGATTCTTGTCAACTAGTCTCTGGCTCCACCCCCGATTCAAGGTTAATTTTATTAACACATCCTCGGAGTTTCATAGTGCAACCAAATATGCCACAACAATTCCTCTCCTGAAGTACATGGTTTTTCCTTTTCAAATACAAAAGTGTTCAAATTCAACCAACCAACCTTTGATGATGATGATGATGATGATGATGATGATGATGATGATGATGATGATGATGATGATGATGATGAATAGTAGGGGACATGCATCTTAAAGCAGAAATTGTAATTTGTCTATGTTCTCAACCATGCCTTGGCTCTTTGAGATTAATGGACTAAATCATAGCCTTGAAAACCATAAAATAAAATTAGGTCTGGCTCCTGAACTGGTTGTTTTCTATAATAAGACCTGCACAATTTAGGGGGAATAAAATATACTACTATATACATTGATACTACTATATCAATGAGATCTTCATTTTATGCATAGAAGATTTCTGTTTCTTTTATTTTTCAGTTTCCCCCAGTATTTGTTTTATATATTTAAAAGAATAATTTTAAAACAAATTTTGTGTGTTTAGTATCATAAATTATTTTAAATATAGAAGTTTATTCAACATTATTGATATTAGTGTATGTCTCAGTTACTGTTCTATTGCTGTGAAATGACACCATGATCAAGGGAACTTATAAAAGACAGCATTTAGTTGGGGGCTTGCTTATAATTTCAGTGGGATATTTTTCTCCAACAAACAGCATGGTCAAGCTTACCACGGTAATACCCCAGTCTACCATACCAACTTCTCTTAGTGTTCTATTGCTGTGAAGATACCATAACCAAGGGAACTTATAAAAGAAAGCATTTTATTGGGGTTTCAGAGTATTAGCCCATGGTTATCATGGTGAAATCATGGCAGCATGCAAGCAGGCATGGTGCTGGAGCAGTAGCTGAGAGCTTACATCTGATCCATAGGCAAGAGGCAGAGGGAAAGGCAGAGGGAGAGGAGGGCAGCAAAGAAACAGAGATAGAGACTGGGCATGTTGTTGGCTTTTGAAATCTCAAAGCCTACCCTCAGTGACACACCTTCTCCAAGAAGCATCCCTCCTAATTCTTGCGAAACAATTTTACTAACTGGAGACCAAGCATTCAAACATGAGCCTATGGTGGCTATTCTCATTCAAAGCACCAGACCTTCTATTTCCTCTCACATATTCAAGATCAGTGGTGTCCAGCCTTTGGCTACTCTGGACTACATGAGACATAAAAACTGTCTTAAGCCAACAATTCAATATTCAAGCACCACAAAAAACTGAGGAGCAAAAAAGTCTGTTTGAAGGTTCATATCTGTTGTCATAGATAAACAAAATAAATATTCACATATGATCCTATTTATGCGATGCCCTTTTACAAAATCTTCTAAAATTATCCAGTAGGTCCAAGGTTTGCATTTACTAATAAGAAATTGAATATATCCAAGTAATAAAACTTAAGTAACTTTTAAATGTTATTTCAATTTTAATTAAAATATAATTGCATCACTTCCCTTCCTTTGCTTTCCTCTCGCCAACTACTATCTACCTCTCTAACCCCTCCCTCTCAAATTGATAACATCTATTTCTTTATTATTTTTTTTTTTGTGTGTGTGTGTGTGTGTGTGTGTGTGTGTGTAATATACTGTGTCCATTTAGTGTATTCCTTGTGTGTATATCACTTGTGTGTATATGATTTCTGGACTTAACACTTGGTATTTAATTACGAATTAGGGTCTCATTGCTGGGGAAGATTAATTCTCCCTTTCTCAGAGGTCATTGGTACCTGTAATTCTTTGTCTATGGATGGACACCTGAGAGATTTTCCCTCTTCCACATTAGCATCTCTGTTGATGTTGTACTTCCTTCAGGTCTTATTTAGGCAGCCACATAGTTCCAGTATCATGGAACTGTCATATCTAGGAGATAAAATCTCATAGCAGATTTCTTGGTCCTCAGGCTATTACAGTCTTTCCATTCCCCTCTTCCCTGATCTTTCATGAGGTGCAGGAGTTATATTGTAAGTATACTAATTGGAGCTGAGGATTACATGATCAGTTGATGTCTGCATTTTGGCCAGTTATAATGGTCTCCATTTGTTGCTAATAGAGGTTTATTTTATAAAGAGTAAGAGCTACATTTATCTGTGGGTATAAAGTTTAGAATGCAGTTAGGAATTATCTTGGTTTACTAATGTGGGGGTAGCAGCTTTTCCTCTATAATCCATGACCTCACTAGCTGCAGGTAGTTGGCTAGGTTTCCAGAAACAGGCATGATTTCTTTTCTATTGAACAGTTCTTAAGTTCAGTTGGAGAACTGTTTGTTATCACAAATATATGAATGCCACTATTGTACCTTTAGGGATATCTTGCCATTGCTAGTCATAGTGGTGGTTCACTGGCATCACAGCTGGGTAGATCTATTGCTTGATTCTATCTCTTGAAGTTTNTATAGCACCTTCTGATACTATAAAAGATTGATTTCAGGAAGGAGGTTTTCAGGTCAGGTCCAGCTTGAATCTTCCAAGTTCTGTGTCCAAAGTTTGTGTTGTCTTCAGGTTTAAGATATAATCAAGGCCAACAGTAATAGGCTATATTGCTTAGATAATCACTTATATTACCCTGACCAGTGATCCTATTGGACAACTGTGACATTGTAGTCTCATGCCTGGTATTGGGAGTTCTTGTTAGATACTCTGTGACTCCTGTGAGGGAAATTATGAGCCCAAGTGGGATAACTTCATTTGAGATTATTATTTATATTTATATTATTTTTTGTATTGTATAATTTGGGGTAAGTATGATTCCTTAAGGCCTGTTTTTAAACATCCTTAGTATTATTTGACCCTTCTCCCTCCTCACTCCTTCTCAAAGTCCCCCTTTCTTCCCCTTCATATCATCTGTATTCTGCTGTTTTCCTCTCAAGTCCCCCCACTACCTTTTACTTTGATGATTTCTGTAGTTACTCCAGGTTATATACTCACATCTGAATATTTGAAACTAGGAACCACTAATGAAAGAGAAAATGTTTGTGTTTCTGGATATGAGTTACTATATTCAATATTTTAGGTCCATCCATTTACTTGAATATTTAATAATTTCAGCTTTTTTATAGCTAAATAATATTTCATTCTCTATATGTCCCGTGTTTTCCTTATCTATTCATCCATTGAAGAACATGTAGGTTTTTCTGATTTCCTAACTATTTTGACTAGATCAGCATTAAATATGGCTAAGTAAGTATCTGTCCTGTAGGATGTCAACTCCTTTGAGCCAAGGAGAAGTATTTCTGGGTCATATAGTGGATTTATTTTGAGCTTTTTGAGCATTGTTCACACTGATTTACAGAGTGTCTTGACCAGTGTACATTGTACTAATAATGAATAACATTTCCTCTTTCCCCATATTCTCTCCAGCCTTGGTTGTCAATTGTTAATGAATTCACAAAGTTGTTTTAACATGCATGTCTGCTAAAGATGATGTATATTTCTTGAGCTATTTCTTAGCCATTTTTATTCTTTCTATTAAGAACTTTTGTTCAGATCCATAGCATAGTTTTTAATTGAGTCATTTGTGGATTTTGCTCTTTTTTTTTTCCTTTTTCTGAGTTCTTATTTATTCTGGATATTAATCCTCTCTCAGATATACCTAGCAAAGATTCTCTCCCAGTCTGTGGTTTTCCTCACTGGATTGTTCCTATGCTGTACAAGTTAACACCTGGAAGACTGACAGGTGCATAATTAGTTTACTTGATTAAAAATGGACTTGCACAGTTTTTCAGATTTGTTACCATTGATTAATATACAAATAATCTGCACTAAACTGTTATGATGAGAAGTAGAAAATTTTCAGTTGATTTTCCTTTTACTATTCTTTTAGCTATTTCTCCTGAAATCCAAGAAAATTTACTGAGTTTATGTTCTGTTACTATGTCTCACAGGGCAGTGTATCTTTGTAGCATAATTACTTTTTGATCCTATCTTGATAGGACGTCAACATAGATAAGAATTGTAAAAGAAATAATAATTAACATTTACATAGCATCTTACATAATATTGTGCATGTTCAGACATGGTTCATATGTACTCATCACAGAAAACTTGTGTAGCAGGTATTCTTTTTACTGAAAATAGGGNTTTTTCATATAATATATTCTGATCACAGTTTTCTTTCCCTCATCCTCTCCCAGATCTTCCCAACTTCCCTATCCATCCAACTCCACACCTTTTTTCTCTGTCTCTTTAGAAAACAAAACACACACACATACAGAATTAAAAACAAAACCCAAAAGAAGCCATAACATACAAGCAAAAGACCAGTTAGATCAAAATTGCCCAATCAAAGCAACATGAGACAATAAGAAAATCTACAAATACCATTGAGTTTATTTTGTGTTCATCTACTGCTGGTAATGGAGCCTACCCTTAAGTATAGTATATACCAAGTAAGACTCCAGTGGAGAGTAAAAGGGNAGAGGGATTGTTGGTTGGTTGATTGGTTGGTTGGTTTTTGTTGTTGCTTTAAATGGTTGTTAATTGGAGCTAGCTTCTTGGTTGAGATGGTAGTTCATGTCCCCTTCCCCTTCTGAGCTCTGGGATCTGTTTCCACCAGAGGGCCTACCTCCTAAAGTTTCAATAATCTCCCAATATTCTGCTACCAGCCAGCTAAGGACCACATGTTTACACACAGGAGCCCATGGGGGCATATTTCACATTGAAACCATATTAATTCTACCAATGATTCATCAGTTTTCAGTTGACCCTTCTTCAAGAAGTGAACCCAAATTTTTTTGCCAAATGATAAGAAAATGTCCATTCTGGGATTGTCCCTTATTGTAACACACCTAGCTCCTACTTCTCTCCAGAACTTTTTCAATGTTAACTGCTCTGACCTTTGTACAAACCTTGATTTGAAAGAATNATATTTGAGAGTGAATTACATAGCCTACTTAATATGTAAATANGAGCCTTTATGAAGACTAAAACATAACCATTTCTAAGGCGTCTTCATTGTGTACATTTATCACCTGGATCTTGCTGTTGGTGTTGCCCTGTAGAGTGAAGAGCAGGTAAAGTCATGAATACCAAAACGTTGGTGAGGCTGTTTTTGCAACTACAAACCTGAGAATAAAATATATATTTTACTGAAAAAGAAAAAAGAAAAACTGTATTGGAAATCAAAGGTGACTATTANAACAACATAAGATATTTTTCTGTGTTCTGTCACATGTGCCCTAAACAAAGAGATGCATGTAGATTATCTTCTACTTTATGTAGAGTATATCATTCTACTTTATAAAGTGTTCACCCCTTCACATCTTTCCTGTTATATTCATGGAGCAAAAGAGAAAATGTTGAGGATGGTTTTTCCTTGCTAAGTAATTTTGTTTCAGCTGTTTTGAAACATTTTGGTTGATTATTATACATGAATTGGTTGTTTAAAGATTTGAGAAAATTTTAAGGACTATTCTATTTTGTGTTTCCATAATCAGTGGAAACTACAGAAAAATACATATAGTAGTAAATAGTTAAAACCCCTATGAGTCATCTATTTAAGCAATATTAACTGAATGGTTCTTCATTCTGGGCTGCGTTATGGACCTGTGGTTAGATACTGAGTTCTGTTGGTTTCTAATTAGTATCGATGTAGTCACTCATTTTCTGGAATCCAAACTTGTGTTTGTTCATGTGTCAGGGTGCCTGAGCTCAAAATCCTACCTGAATTTGCCCCAGAATCAGGCCACAAAAAACCACCAATCGAAGCCCACCTCCCCCTAAGAAACCCTAAATAAGTTCTATACTCTGTTCAGTTTGCTGTGCCTTCTTACCATAGAAGCAGCCACCCTCCTGGGTTTTTCCTTCCCCATGATCTCGAGTGAGGTTTGTTGTACAGTGTGACATTTTTGCCAGAGTGGAACCCAGCTGTAACAACTTTCACCTTATCTGGAGCAGAGCAAAACACTTTTGATGGGGAAACATTCCCCTAGCAGAGCAGAGTTGTTACACTNCAGGGGACAGAAAAAAACAGTAGTGTCCAAGGCTTCTTGAACTCAGTGTTTTGAATTAATATATTATTATTTCTACTAAGATATTCTTTTGACCAAAGCAAGCGAGGTCACACCCTGATTCAGAGTCCAAGTATGTAAATAGGTAGAGAAATTGGATCACACTTTGCATTAGATCTAAAGTAACATTGAGACACATGCAAAAATTGTGTCTTAAGATGAAATATCATGAGAAAGAATACAGGATTCTGGGCGAGACTGTAAAATCATGGGGAAATATCACACAGATGATCTATTAAAAAAACAGGAGAAATTTATCTTTCTAAAATATCACTACCATAAAAAAACAAGGCCTGTAGAATTGAGGTTAAATGAGCCTAAAACGATGTGGCAGATAAACAACTGAGTTGAAGAATGGATTCTCTTCTGCAGAGTTTCAGGGAGGGGGATAGGAAACTACCAAGGTCATTATGAGGTCAGTTGACCAAGTNGAGTCTAGGTGGCAGATTAAAGTGTCGTGTCAGTGTTGAATCTCTTGAAGTTGATGACTGTCTGGAGCTGTGATTAAATAAAGGAATATCTCATTCTTAGAAAATAAACATTAAAGTATTCAGATGATAAACACCATGGAAAACATGGATTTAAAGTAGCTTGAGAAAACCTTAGGGGATTGAGGTGCAGAGCTCACTGGTACAGAGCTTGCCAGAGATAAGCCACAAGGCAGAATTATGCAAACCTGAAACAGAATCTCTATCCTTCTGCCTCACACATGCACCAAATATTCAGACAGTAAAGCACATCATCATATGTTAGTAATCAGTGGCTGACCAACAGTAGATGAATCCTGAAACCTGTCAAAGGATATATAATTTATTTTTTATTAACTGTATTCTTGAAATTTGAAATTATTATCCCTTACTAAATTTAAAAAACAATAATCTTTTTGGGTGGTGGTAGTGCATGCCTTTAATCCCAGTACTGGGATGCAGAGGCAGGTAGAGCAAATTCCAGGAAAGCCAGGACTACAAAGAGAAACCATTTTGAACCCCCTGCCCCCCCCCCAAAGAAAACAACAGAAAACAAAAGAGACCTTAAATTATTGACAAGATTGGTTGTTTCCCAAATAAATACTTTTTATTTTCTGTTC
Source organism: Neotoma lepida (assembly GCA_001675575.1). Taxonomy (NCBI): domain Eukaryota; kingdom Metazoa; phylum Chordata; class Mammalia; order Rodentia; family Cricetidae; genus Neotoma; species Neotoma lepida. The sequence goes on along the minus strand of LZPO01028353.1, from coordinate 18,245 downwards.
TATTTTCATTTCTGTCACATTTCTTCCTTTTTCTCTGTCTTACAGAAGTCTAAAACTTGTGAGAAAGCCATCTCTGTGGGTCAGACAGTCATCACAAAGCATCGGAACACTCGGTACTACAGCTGTAGAGTGATAGATGTGACATCTCAAACCTTCTATGAGGTCATGTTTGATGATGGCTCCTTCAGCAGAGACACATTTCCTGAGGATATTGTGGTAAGTGGGATTTTTCTGAGTGCCTGATCCCTCAGAAATGTTTGTAACTGATTGTCTGTTACCATTGACAATTTTGACATTAGTTATCCTTTGTAGTATACAGATGAACAGATTTTTTTTTTTCAATTCTTTTGGGAAATTTTGTGTAGCCAAGGAACATAAGACACAGTCTTTGCTGTTCTTGTGTACTACTACAGAAAAATATCCANGAGTAGGTAATTTGTAAATAACAGGAATTTGTTTGAGTTGTGAGAAGGCAAGGCAGTCTAAGTTCTGACATTTGGTCTGATGAGTACCTTCTTTCTGAACTCTCANACGTCATAGGGCAAGGTGGCCATTATCTATGGAGCTTACACACGGTATCAGTCCTACTTACCAGACAACAGCCTTCCTGGGCCTAATCAACTTTAAATCCTTTTCTGACTTTGATGGTGAGGTTGGGAGATAACGGCCTTTTTGTATAGCTCAGGCTGTTATCTAACTGGGAATGATCCTCCTGCCTCACTTACCCTTACAAATACTGGGATTCCAATGTGAACCACCATGCCCTGACTTGGTAATGTGCCAGAGTCCAGCTTCAGCAGGTCAGAGAAACTGAAGAGATGTGGAGTCTGAATATTAAACACACACACAGGTGACTTATCTGAGAGGGCAAAGATTAGTTCTTTGTTTTATTTTTAAAACTCTTTCTTCTTCTTCTATTTTTTTCTTATCCCTTTTATACCACCTAAGACAACAGTTTCTATGCAAGAAAATAGTACCTTATAACTACACGTTACATATTTTCCAAAAACAAAATCTTTACACAAGAGGAAATCACATTATGATCACATTACATATTTTCCTTAGAAACTCACAAGTAAGCTGGGCGGTGGTGGTGCACACCTTTAATCCCAGCACTTGGGAGGCAGAGGCAGGCGATCTCTGTGAGTTCGAGGCCAGCCTGGGTTACTGAGTGAGTTTCAGGAAAGGCACCAAAGCTACACAGAGAAACCGTGTCTCGGGGGAAAAAAAAAACAAAACTCACAAGTAGTTACACATTTTCCTTTGTATTAATTTCCCCACCATAACATCTTTACCCCAAAGCAATGATTCTTTTATTATCAATTACCAAATTTTTAAGCAAGCCAAGTATATTTCAGCCAGTTCCCTTTCTACTGGCAGGCAGCTGTTTGCTCTTTCAGTGTAGCAGATTCTATTTCTACTGTACAAAACCTTAAACAAGTGGTCTAGCTAATCATCTATTTTTCTTTCTTTACACACAATAAGGTCATTTAATTTCCTTTCATAACTTTGTTTTTTCAAGGTGCATACCAAAACCTGTGATTAATTCTGTAAACTACATGACCAAGGAACTCAGACCTAACCTTGGGTATAGGGACATAATTGCTTTCTTTGATCATCAACCTGTTTTTCCATAGGCAGAGTTCATGGGTCTGTAAGACATGAAACTTTCTTGTTTACATTTTCCATCCTCAGCAAATCTCACATCTACCTAAGAGGGGGGTGACCTCTAATCTTATTTCTGTNTTTTGTATCTCTCATTGGAGCAATTGGCAGAGTAGCCTAAACCATTTACCTAATCATCTTCACTAACTGTCTTAACCACCTGTATCTTTTAGGCTGACTCAGAAAGTTCAATTAAATCTTTGATCCAACTAAGCATCATTGCTCTTATAAAAGTCATCTTGATTATGATCTGCAAGTGAATTGCCCAGTGAGAAGTGGGAATTTCCCATGAAACAATCACAATATACAGTGGAATTCTTTTACATAGTAATCACACCGTACCAAATATAGTAGGAACATGATAGCAGCAAGCAGGAGAAAACACAGCAGAAGCAAGGGGCTTTCTGGAGATAATCTTCCCCCCTCTGCCCTGCCCCGCCCCTTTCCCTCTCCAGGGTACACTCATCATAGCTTTGCTATCTGGTAGGTGGTTTTCCATAAACTCCATTGCTGACTGCAGCTCCTACAACATGGCCACTGACAGTAATGTGTTTAACTTATTAGTTAGTTGACATTGAAGTAACAAAAATCATGCAGGGAAAGGGCTTGTGGCATTTAATCAGCTGTGGCTGTAACTCTCAGGCTCATTCAGAGAAACTGGTGCATATGTACAGTTTAATGACTGTGACTGTGTTTTGGAATTCACAGAAAGGGGGGCTTTATGCAGAGATCAGTTTCCAGAGAAGAGGCTAGTCAATCGGACAGTGCTTCTGTTATTCCTTCTCCTGGGCATTTTAGTTTTGGGCCCAAGTCATAATCTTGCATGTGTCATTTCTGTTTCTCCTGATTCTCTGTGGATGTGTTGCATCAATTTGTACTTGGAAAGAAGCTTCTTAGCTTTAATAATAATTATTATTTTTACACATTTTGTATGGTTATAAATTAAATATAACCTTATGAGATTGCTTGTTTATATGTCCAGAATTTGGATATTTCTGGAGATGAAGAAACATTAGTTCAGTTAGCTTTGTTATGCTTACTTCCCTGTATTGTTAACTGGGCTGGGGAATATGTCCCAGCCAGTAAATGCACTTGCTGCCAAGCCTGAGGAACTAAGTTCAGTCCCCTGAACCCATGTGAGGAAAGGAGGAAACCAGCTCCTGNAAGTTGTCTTCTGACTTCCACACTCACACCATGGCATGCACTTGCTCCCCTGCCCCCAGTAAGCTCACACACATGTATACACACACATATACACAAAGTATGCAAATATAATGTAACTTAAAATATTTTTAAAAGAGTAACATGAATGGAAACAAAAGTGTTCTTTTATCTCAGGCACAGTGGCTGTACCTGAATTTACTGCTGTTTCAACCATTAATTGTGGTTCTGTAGTTACTGGCTTGCTTCTCCAGTAGCTGCCCAGTGGGACTTTTCCATCCCACCAGATCCACTTCTTGCCCCTGCCACCAAATGTAGTTTTCTAACTAAATCTCTAGTGTTCTATGTTTCTTTCTTTTTTTTTTATTCATTAGATTTTTTTCATTTATTTTACATCCCAACTGCAATTTACGCTCCCTCCTCTTCTCCCATTCCCTCCCTCCACCTCCTCTCTGCCCCCTCTCCAATCCATTCCTCCTCTGTCTCTGTTCAGAAAGGGGTAGTAGGCCTCCCATGTGTGTCAACAAAGCATTGCATATCAAGTTGAGGTAGAAACACACACCTCCCCCTGTATTTAGGCTGGACAAGGCAACCCAGCATGAGGAACAGGTTCTCAAAAGACAGCCAAAGTGTCAGGAACAGGCCCTGCTCCCACTGCTAGGAATCCCACAAGTAGACCAAGCTACACAACTGTCACACATATATAGAGGGCCTAGGCTGGTCCCATGCGTGCTCTCTAGCTTGTCGGTCCAGAGTTTGTGAGCTCCTATGAGCCCAGGTTTAATTGTTTCTGTGGGTTCCTTTTTGATGACCCTGACACCCTTTCATCCCCATCCCCAACCCCCCACTCACCTACCTCCCACCCCACCCCCACACCTACTAGCTCCTATAATCCTTCCTCCCTGTCTTCAACAGGATTCCCCAAGCTCAGCCCAGTTTTTGGCTGTGGATCTCTGCATCTGTTTCCACTAGTCACTGGATGAAGGCTCCCCAATGACAGTTGGGGTAGTCACCAATCTGATCACAGGAGATGGCCCATTCAGGCCATCCGTCTACCATTGGTAGGAGTCTCAGCTGGGGTCATCCCTATAGACTCATGCGACTCTCCCTTGCATCAGGCTTCCACCTGACCCCTAAATGTCTCCCCCCACCTCGCTATCAAGACCGTCTCCTTCGTTACTCTCCCCTCCATCTACTCCCCAACCTGATCTCTCATGTTCTCATCACCACCTGCCCCCTGTCTACCCAGGAGATCTCTTCTCTTTCCCTTTCCCAGGAAAACCCATGTGTCTGTTCCCCTTTGGACTCTGCTTGTTACCTAGCCACTCTGTGCCTGTGGATTATAGCATGGTAACCCTTTACTTTACAGCTAATATTCACTTATGAGTGAGTACATACCCTCTTAATCTTTCTGGGTCTGGGTTGCCTCACTCAGGATGATTTTTTTCTAGTTCCATCCATTTGCCTTCAAATTTCCTGATGTCATTGTTTTTAACAGCTGAGTAATACTCTGGAGGCTTTTATCACATGTGTTGTCTTCAAATATATACCTCCTCGCTAAATGAAATTTATCTTCCCTTTAGCTAATTCTCTCAAGGTGCTTTGTTTGATAAACTTATTCCCAAGCAACATTTGAGGCTTATAGCTTCTGATCATTCTTACCTGCCAACTTGGTCATAGTGGATAATTGTCTTGGTGTGTTATTGAATTTGGTTGCAAGTATTGTAAAGAATTTTTGTATCCATGTTCATCAGAGATATCATCCTATAATATATTTTTTGGCTCTTTATCTGGTTTTGTTATCAGATTAAAACTGGCTTCATAAAATAATTTGGAAATGTTCCTTTTCTATTTTGAGAAGTATTAGTGCTAGATCTTCTTTAAAACTCTGGTAGAATTCAACACTAAATCCCTCTGGCCCTGGGCTTTTTCTGTTTTTTAGTTGGGAGATTTTTACTATTTCTGTCTCATTGGAAGTTATAGGTCTATTTAAGTTGTTCATTTTATCTCGATTTAGTTTGTTAGCCATGTATATCTAGAAATTAATCCATTCCTTTTAGGCTACCCATTTTGGTATATATAATATAGATATATTTTTTTAAAGTGTGTCCTTAGGGTTCTAAGTTTCCTCAATGTCTGTTGTAATATCTCCCATTTCATCTCCAGGTTTAGTTTGTCTTCTGTTGGTTAATTTGGCTACATACCTGCTAAACTTTTTCTTTTATTTGTATTATTATTTTCTGGTTTGTTTGTAGATAGCAGATTACTTTGTAGTCTT
>LZPO01028353.1:0-12846 GCA_001675575.1 Neotoma lepida | reverse complement strand
CCTCCCTTCGTTTGTCAGGTAGACTTCAGTATTGATTTTCATTCAATTATAGGTTTTTAAAATTTCCTTTTTGATTTTTTTTTCCCTGTGACCTAATTGTCATTCAATAGTGTGTTGTTTAGCTTCCCTGGGTTTGTGTATTTTCTGTAATTTCTATTGCTGTTGATACTAGCTTTATCCCATTGTGGACCACCAGAACACTGGATGTGATTTTAGCTTTCTTATATTTGTTAAGACTTGCTTTGTTTACTAATATGTGGTTGATTTTAGAGAATGTTCCATGAGCTGTTGAGAATGTGTATAATGTAGTGTTTGTGTGGAATGTGCTTTAGGTATCTCTTAGCTCCATNTGATTTATGATGTCAGAGTTTCTTTGTTTACTTTTTTCTGGATTACCTGTCTATTGGTGAGAATGAGGTATTGAAGTCACGCACAGTCACTGTGTTGAGGTCAGTCTATTGTTTTAGATCTAATAATGTTTCTTTTATGAAATTTGGTAGCCTTGTGTTTTAGTGCATACTTGTTCAGAATTGTAATATCCTGTTGGTGGTTTTTTGTTTTTTCTTTTTTTTTCTTTTTCTTGACTGAGAATGAACTGTTCCTGCTTATGTCATCTGACTAGTTTTTGTTTGAAGTCTGTTTTGTTAGATATTAGAATAGCTATGCCTAGTTGTTTCTTAGTTTCATTTGTTTGGAATAACTTTTTTTACCCTAAGGTGCTATCAGTCATTAATGGTGAAGTGTGTTTCTGGAGGCAGTAAAAATATGGATGCTGTTTTCTAATTCAGTCTGTTAGTCTGTGTGTTTTATTGAAGAATTGAAGCAGTTAATATTCAGTTATTATTGACAGAAATGTGTTAGTTTCTGTAATTTTTTTGGTGGTGTGTTTTCTTGGACCTGTTTTGATTATCTGCCCTGCTATTTGTTTGTTTCCTATGACTTCTTGTGTGTGTTTACCCTTCTTTTCAATTGAAGTATTCCTCCTAGTATCTTCTATAGAGCTTGCTTTTAGCCAAAACTTGCTTTAATCTGTTTTTAACATGAAAGTTTTTATTTTTCCTTCTATTTTCAACTAGAACGATGACAATTGGGGCCTTTCATACTGTCAGTCCTAACCTGACAATAAAATGACCATTCCTTTTTAAGGCAGAATTTTTATTAACAATAAAAAGAAATATATGATGTGTTTCTAGTCATAAATAACCAAATTTATTGTATGTGCCCTTCATTTAAACCACACATTTTCAAGCAGCATTTATAGCTTGATTTGTCAAATAGGCATTACTATCAGTCAGATGGATAAACTCTCTGAAAGTCTTTTACTATTTGACACATACCTCCTCTTGGAAGAAGTTTCAGAATGAATGCCCTGGGGAGTTTACTCTCAATTGTCTTAGGACATGGAACAAAATACCAAAAGAGAGAATGCTTTTAAAACCATTCATGGGGACACTAGGAACATCTGTGGAAACAGTGACCTGCTCACTTAATGGGATGTACCAGCAAGAGCAATCATGTTTGGGAACAAACACATTTCTTTCGAGGCAATTGACACAGGACATATCCCATCTGCTCCACCTGCCATGTCCCTTCTATCCCTTGCCTTTCCTCTGCTGCCTGAATCGATCCTTTAAGCTCTTACTGACTTTAAGGTCCTTCACCCTGGGTATTTTCAGAACATTCCTGACATTCAGCTTCAATCATGACAAAGGAGCTCCTTGGAGGCTCAGTTTTGTTGTTAGTAAAATAGAGATAATAATCTATCGCTTCATATGGTCTCAGCATGGGTTTGGGGAGGTAGGCATGTTGTCCGTCCTGCAGCTGAGTATCTATTGGCATTTGATAGAGATAGTTTTCTTTACTGGTGTGACCCCTGGTAGATCAACCACACTCTAGGGCAACCTCCACACCCAACACAAATTGGGCAACACAATTTTGATTCCATGGTGTAAAAGAAAGATCTCTATGTTGAATGAGTAGGAAGGCGGGGATGGATCCAGAAAGATTTGGGAAAGGGGTGAATGTGATTTTAAAAAAAATACATTGTATGAAATTCTCAATACATAAAAATATTACTTAAAAAAATCTGTCTACTTCTGAGTAAGTATAAAGATCAAATTGTATCTATGCTAAAGCACTTTGTTAATTGTAAAATGCTACAGAAATGTTACATGTTATAAATTACTACCCAGTCTCCTTCTCAGCTAAAATACTTTCTTTGTATTATTTGAGCTTCTGCCTGGATAATTCTTTGTCAAATAGCAAATGTAAAGTGTTGGTGTATTTTTCTTGTCTTTTGCTTATAAGTGTTCCTTTGCTTCATATCTCTTCCCTGAACACCCATGCAAGATATAATCCATAAAACACAGGGGCAGTTACTCCTTTTAATTGTCAAGAGTTCATCATTTGCTAAGTTCTAAGTGCACTCACTTAGGCACTTTCATTAAAACACTTTTCCATTAATCCCACAGAGCAGAAACTGTGTGAAGCTGGGCCCTCCTGCCGAGGGAGAAGTCATCCAAGTCAAGTGGCCTGATGGTAAACTCTATGGGGCCAAGTATCTTGGATCAAATGTTGCCTACATGTATCAGGTGAGTGCTACTCTCTCTTTGATGCTTGGTGAGATGGACAGGAGATATCAGGAAGAGATAACATGAGTGCTCTCTGGATCAAAAAGCCATATGAATTTTGGGTGCCTTTTATTTTATGAAAGAGAAAACTTGAATTTCTAGCAGCCCAGGTTTCAAGTTAGAGTTTAGTTGCCTGGTTGAGCACTGAGAAACCCTAACATTTGGTATGGTTCAACTACTAGATAATTGGCTGTTTTCTTGTGTTTTCATTGTGAGAGTTGGTTTATCTCACCTTAACCCAGAACATGGAGCTTAGGGTGCTATAGCTCAGTGGTAAAGTACTTGCTTTGTATGTGTAAGACCCTGGATTTGATCTCCAGCACTACAGGAAATTTTAAAATGAATAAATTAAATAAAATAAGATGTAGCATTCATTTGCCAAGTTGAAACACTGTTACATATTACATCATATTACTTTGTATTAGTTCTGTGATGGCTGTCCAACTACCACCTCATGATTTGATTTCTTTGGGTAAAGAAGCCTAACCTGGGCNTCTCAGATAAACCGAAACCAGTGGACTATTAGCACAGATGTTCCAAGGAGCTTACAGTTGTCATCTCCTCAAGTTTAAAGAAAGAGTAGTTTAAGAGAAGTTAAACTGGAATTATTCTATCCCTACCCAAAATAAAGATGAGTTAAACTCACAAAAGAGAAGCAACATGGGTGACACATGTGCATTCATATTCTTCAGAGAACTTTAAAACTNAACTTTTTAGAAGAAACATATTTCAATAACACCATGTCACAAATCAACATTCTAGTCTAAATGGTATAGTAAAAACAGGAAGAAAAAAAAAAAACCCTAGAAGATTCAAACCTGGTAAGTTGAAAAACAGCTTAAGAATAATAAGACACCAGTTTAAGTATTATACACATCTAGATGTGAAAAAAAAAAAACCCTAGAAGATTCAAACCTGGTAAGTTGAAAAACAGCTTAAGAATAATAAGACACCAGTTTAAGTAAAGAAGACAATTAGCAAACTGATAAGAGGCAAGGGCTTAAATAAAGGAGTACAATGCAAAACCAGGACAATAAAAGGATACCAGGAACTAGAGCACAATGCAATTAAAAGGTGCTCAAAGAAGTGTAGAAAACATTTTTTTTCATAGTCTAGGAGTTGGTGTCCTGGCTAGTTTTTGTCAAGTTGACGAGAGCTGGACTTATCTGGGAAGAGGATCCTTAATGGAGAAAGTGCTTCTATAAGAATGGCCTGCAGGCAAGGCTATGGCACATTTTCTTATTTAGTGATTGATGTGTGAGGGCCCAACCCATTATGGGTGAGCTGATCCTGGACAGATAGTATAAGAAACCAGGATGAGGAAGCCAGCAAGCAGTGATCTTCCAGTCCTCCATGGTCTCTGTTTCAGTTCCTGTCTCAAGGTTCCTGCCCTGACTTCCTTCAGTAATGGACTCTGGTGTGGAAGCGAAATCAATCCTCTCCTCCCCAAGTTGTTTGACTACTGTGTTTTTATCTCAGCAAAGAAACCTAAAGCAGTTAGCAAGTGGAGGACTTGTGCAGAAGATTCATTTTCTATCCTTCTGCATATGTAATTTAGGATTATATATGATGGCATAAGTGTNTTAGACTCTCCCATTCCCTCATTCNTTTAAGATATCCTCCTTATCTCTCATGGTCCCCTTTCAACTTTTACCATCACACACCAGACATAAATAAATTTAAATCTAGGATATGCAGTGTTTGTCTTCCTGTGTGTGGGTTTCTTTGTTTAACACAATACTGTTCAGTTTCATCTATTCTCCTCGAAATGACACAATTTTATTTTATTTATAATGAATAAATTCCTTTTTATGTATTAACCACATTTTTTTGTTTGCTAATGGATATCTAGTGTGGTTCCATTTCCTCACTAGTTTGAATAGTATACAAATAAACATGGATATACAAATATCTCTGTGATATGTTAACCTAGTCCTGCAGAGATGTGTCCAGGGATGGTATACATAGACCATGTGGTTGTTGTGTTTTTAGTTTCATAAGGAACCTCTGTACTGATTTCCACAGTGACTGTTCCAGTTGAGAGTTCTACCAACAGTGTATAAGGCTCTTCCTTTCCCCGAATCTTCACCAGCATCTATTGTTGTTGGTTTGCTTGATAATAACCATTCTAAGTAGAACAAGAATCTCAGAGCAGTTTTCATTTGCATTTCCTTGATATCTGAGAATATTGAACAAGTACAATATAAATGCTCAATAAATACTTGAGCATTTATATTGTTCTGAGGATAGCCTAGTCACTTCNTTAGCCCATTTACTGACTAGAAGATTTGGGAGTGTTTTTTGGTTTGCTTTGGTTTTTGTTTGTTTATTTTGTTGTTTGATTTTTGTAGTTCTTTGGTTATTCTGGATGTTAATTTCCATGTGATGTTCAGTTCTCAAAAACTTTTCCTCACTTTTATAGGCTGTCGCCCTTCTGGTGGTAATTTCTCTTAAAAAGATATGGCACTGACCAAAGGAAGCCCATCTTAATGCTGAGTTTGCCACTTTTCTGAGAAATCATCTCATCAGCCCTCATTTTTCTTGTTTGGTTTGCGGGGGGATAAATATTTCATAGCTCGTATTTCAAGTCTGTCCTATTCAACAGTCTTGACTGTTTCTCAGCCAGCTTTGTTCTTAGTTGGATAAGAGAAAATGCTCTTCTAAAAACCATGATTTTGACTGGTTCTGTATTTGTTCTGTTTTAGTCCTTTACTCTTTTTTTTTTTTTTTTTTTGGCATAGTTAATTGGAACTCTTGAGAAATAATCAATACTTTTTTGGTTTTACTATATACCACAATGCCTTATGTTTCTTTAGGTTGAATTTGAAGATGGATCCCAGATAGCAATGAAGAGAGAAGACATATACACTTTAGATGAAGAGTTACCCAAGAGGGTAAAGGCTCGCTTTGTAAGTGCTAAAGACAAGTGTTACTTAGGGACCCACCCATACCCACCCCAGTGAAGTCCTCATCCTCTCTATGCTTTCCCAGTTCCTGAAGAAAGCAACCTTGGGCTTTTGGTTAATTTTGAAGAAAGACAACTTTTCCCTTGTTGTAACCTCAATTTGGTCAGAAAGGAAAACCAGTGTGCATATGGCTTATTTTTCTTCTGATGAGATCAAAAGACAGTTCTTTGTGTTAAAATTTATTGACACACAATAATGGTTATTAAACTTGTCCTTTGTACAAGGCTCGGGGGACAAATAAACATAAAATTAAGGTATTCACTCTTGTTAGTGGAAGCTACATTACAAGGAAGTATTCGACAGTAGATTAAAGAAAGTCCAAAGTAGAGAATGCACTCTGGTAACCTTAGCATGTATTGTTGAAGTTCTGTGTCACACACTCACTGATGTTTGGCCTAAGCTCTCACTTTCATAACAACATAGCAAAGCCAGAATATTAGTAATGGGAATACTAAAAGAAGTATAATAAATACATATAGGTATGTGTATATATANATATTTTTCAAGTCCAGTGCATGCCACTAAATAAGCAAACATGGATGGCCTAAACTTAAATTATTTTAAATGCAATTCATAATAATGTAGATTTCATACTATTGTAATATAAAGTATTTAGCAGAGCCTAAAATGAAGTCTATTTTACTCATTTAGAATCTTATCTGTCACGTCTCTGAAATGATAAATTGTAAAAAGAGAAGTTAGTTTTCTGAATAAACTTAACTCTCTTTCATACATTCTTATGATTATGTCCTCTTACAGTGACAGAGGTATGATAGATTATTTAGTTAGTTTGGAAAACCAAGGACTTCTTTAAGTGACAAATTGAATTCCCAGTTCTTTTGTCCGATGAGATCCTGATGGCAGGGACGAGACAGCAGGTATGTACAGTTCCCTCTCAGCTGCACCTCCANAGGAAATACTTAAAAGTAGAATGAAGAGAAGAGACAGTGTCAGCACTGCTGTTTACCCAATGGCATAGGAGGTATTCAGGAGACCTGCCTACAGTCTGAGAATATCTTAATTTAAAAACAATGAACAGATTAACCACCAGATAATAACTGTGAGCAAAGAGAAAATTAAGTGCACCTCTTGTAGAGACAAATTCTCCTAAAGCTTGAATAACTTGTTAGTATTTTAAAATTTTGAAACTTGGAACTAGAGGATGGTACCCCTGTTAAGAGCTCATCCTAGTCTTGCAGAGGACCTGGGTTTGGTTTCATGAACCACACCCACATGGCAGCTTACAACTATGGGTAACTCCAGTTCCAGGGTATCCAACACTATCTTCTGTCATCTACAGGCATTGTACACATGTGCAGGCAAAATACTCATACACCCAAAATAAAAACAAATCTTTCTTAAAAGACACTGAAGTCCCACAAGAAAACCTGAAAAAAAATTAGTTTTTTTTTTTTTAGTAAGAAATTTTTTATTCATTGTACATACCAACCACAGATCCCTCTCTCTTCCCTCTTCCCACACCCCCCACCTGCCTTCCCCCCACCCAACTCACTCCACATTCCCTTCTCAGAAAAGGTTAGCGCGACACACACACACACACACACACACACACACACACACACGTGGGGAGTCAGCAGAGCCTGGTACATTCAGTTGAGGCAGGTCCAAGCCCTTCCTCCTGCATCAGGGCTGTGCAAGGTGTCCCACCATAGGTAGTGGGCTCCAAAAAGCCAGCTTGTGCACCAGGGATGGATCCTGATCCTACTGCCAGGGAACCCCTTAAGCAGATCAAGGTTCACAACTGTCTCACTTATGCAGAGGGCCTAATCCAGTCCCATGGAGGCTCCCCAGCTGTTGGCCTAAAGTTNTTGAGTTCCCACTAGATTGGAAAACCTGAAAATGTTGAAGAGATGACTGCCCCTCAGTCTATAGCTGCATCTTCCTTGGCTCTCCTCTACTTTCCCTGTTTTGTTTTGTTGTTGTTGTTTTTAAACTTTTATTAGCCCATAAAGAATTGGGTAGGGAATGAAGTAGGAAATCTTCTGAAAGTCTTTTGGTTTTCTGATTTATATGTAACTCCTTTGCCCACTGCTAAATTGATTCTTAGTGATTTCACATTTATGTTTTTTAAGAATTCACTTTCTCCTCTAGATAGACATAATCTCTTTATTCCATGGTAGATATAGTCTTGATTCTATGATGCCTTCCTTGGTATTTTTATTTGTTGTGGGTTCTCAGAGAATATTTTTTTTCCTGGGTTTTTTGTTTTGTTCTTGTTTTGAAACATGTCCATATGTAAGCTAGGCTGGCCTTTAACTCAATATGAGGTCAAGGATATCTTCGAATTCCTGGTCCTTCTCATGCTCCCTCCCATGTGCTGGGATTATTAACATGTGCCACATGCCTGACTTCTCTAAGAACACTTTAACTTAGAGGTTAAGAGCACTGACTGTTCTTCCAGAGGTCCTGAGTTCAGTTCCCAGCAATCACATGGTGGATCACAACCATCTGTAATGAGATCTGGTGCCCTCTTCTGTGTACATAATAAATAAATCTTCAAAAAAAAAAAGTGAAGTAAAATGCACTGAATGCAGTCCAGTATGCCTGGCAGCTGAGCCTCATAGGAAATATTTTCAGGAGCTGCAGCCCTGGCCTCTTCTTTTGTTATTAGGTCAAAGACTGCTACGCCTTTCAGTCAGTAACCTGCCTTTCCTTCAGGTGGGTGTCTAGCTCGCTGGTCATTAGGTTGTCTCCCCAGGACTGATACACTTTCCCAGCTAGGGAGATACATCTAATTGGAAAGCTCATTGATAGAAGAGAATTTTTTTTGGTTTGAGAAAGATTGATAAGCAGCCCTTATCGTCAGGAGTTCACTTTTTAGTGACTTTGCCTCCCTCAGATTCTTCTGACTTGGAGAGAAATGTTTTAGGAGAGTCAGCCAACTACCTAATGACTGGTGCTGGGTTCTTTTGTATTGTCTTCAGAAACAGCCCATTACCTTTTATTGTCTCATAGGGTAACCATGGTAACCATTGCATAATTTAACCATTGCATAATTAACTAGAGCTCCTGGTAAATTGACTTTACTATTGTGTTTAAGAGGCTGACTTCTGCTGTTTCTGCACAGTGGCAATACTTTCATAGATGTTTTATTTCCTCCTTTGATAACATTAACACTTATGAAATATAAGTTAGAGGAAGTGCTTTCCAAGAGTTACTGAAACAGTGTTTTTTCCCGATGACAAAGCCAACCAATTCACAACTTCTAAGTTTCCCTCCCAAGTGAAATACGGCATTTTCTAGGGAACCCATAGAATAGCCTGGCACTCTGCATAACTGCCTCATGAGCTGGTGGGCAGAAAATACACACAGCTGCCAAGTTGAACCAGTTCCATTTTCCAGGTGTCTGCTCCCTTGTTTTTCTCTTCATTGTTTTTCACAATGGATCTTGTTCCTACGACTCCTATGACTCTGTCTATTTTGTTATCAANCTGAAATATGCTATGTGTTGCTATCATTAGAAGTCATACACNTAACAAACCAGTGGAGAACATATTCTAGATTGCAAAACAGTAGAGAATCGGAGCTAAAATTGGTGTTTTAGTGTATACTCTGGGCTTGGCCTTTACCTAAGTATCTCAGCAATAGCCTGTACTTTTCACTAAGCACATACTGATCAGTAGATGAGTTCCACACCTGTTTGTGTTGGGACATACAACATTTGATTTGTAGTTGCTAATATCCTTCACCTTAAGGAACGCTTGATGGAACACTTGATGCCTATCCCTGCATTCATTTCAGGGCTCACAGGAACATCTAGCTTTCCTATGGCAGAGACTCTTCCATGTAAGGAAAACTGTCCCAGACAGAAAGCATAAGACCCAGTGCCAGTAAAATGAAGTTCAGAATGTAAAACTTGATCGTTTTTAGAGAAGGAAGTGGAATTTGCTAGGTTTTTTTAGTGAAGGAAGTGGAATTTGCTAGGTTGTAAAGGTCTGGACTTGGAAATGTGCAGATCATCCTGAGGGCAGGTAAGAGATGAAAAGATTACAGACAAGTACATGCAGCCCTCTGTAATCATTTGATGAGGGTGTTTTTAGAGAGCTTTGTTTCTAGTGGTTTAATGGGAAATAGATTAGGATTGCTGCATACGGGATCATGACTGCTTCAGATATATGGAAGAGACCTCCTGACAGTGTGGGGATAATAGAGATTCACAGTACCATTAAAATTCTGACAGATGACTGGACAGATGAGCATGGTATTGGCATTTAGGAAATTTAAGAAGGACAGTGATGGAGGAAGAAGTCTTTGAGGCCTGTTTTTTACAAGTTAATTTGGAAAGCATCTGAAGCAGACAGTTTGACATGCCTACTGGGCAGGGTACTTGCAGGCCTTGATGCAAGAGTTCTAAGCCAAAGTAAGAAATGCAATCATCATCTTTGGAGTAGGTGCAGGTACTGAAGCCAAGTCTATGGATCAGAGGCCCCAGTTGAACAGATAAGACAGTGAAGCCCTGTAACATCAAAAATGAGCAAACGGGTGGCCAGTGAAGTAATATTCAACAGAAAACTGTTGTAGGAATTAGGAACTAGGGATTTAACCACACTAGCTTCAAAGAAGTGGGGAGGGGGCAAAAGAAGAAAGAATAGGATTCAGAATGAATTAAGAGTGACTATTGAGAAAAAAATAGTGTTTGAGCAGAAGCCAAGTGGAGATGGAGATCAGGAAAGTATTGAAGTAAAACNTGCAACTCCCATTCTAAAGGGGATGACAGATTATTCTGGAGCTATCATGCTTGGTCACAACTCAGAACGTAGATTTACTATAACCAAAATTCTGTATTACAACATGGAACCAGTTTCATGAAATTTTATAGTTTTACAGGACAAAGAAAGTCATAGGCAAGTTTAAAATACATTAGTGGGTACATAAGAGAGGGATATAGCAAGATGGGGGAAGCTTTGCTATAGGCCCAAGATGCTATCTGATGACATAGTTAGCTTTTCGGTTGGTGGGAGCTAGTGGTCTCCTAAGTTAATAGATTGCCTAAGGGTTTTATCTATGAGTCATAAGATGTTACTTTCAACACAGAAGTNGGCAAAGTGTGCCTGTGCTGAAAGGCTAGAGCTAGTGATTGGCCTTTAGGCCTGCAGCATTCCAATCTCTCCACAATAATTACTCAAATTCTAATCAGTCAATCAGTCTCTAGAGAACTGGCTTCTTTTGAGGAGTTTTCATTTACAGCTGACTCAAAATGAAACTTTAATTTTGCTCTTTTTGGGTAAGCACCTTGAGGGTAGAGAAATTAGGACTAAATGGAGCCACAGGTCTCTGCCATATTACCTGTGTGAGAACTAGCTATTGAGGAAGAATAAAAATCTTATGAGTAGGTTCCTTCTACACTGTGACAGATCCCAGCATCTGTCCCATACCTCAGCTAACAGAACCAGATCTGCCTAGTGTTTCTGTACTCAATAATATGCCCTTCTGCATTTAGTCCACAGCCTCTGACATGCGATTTGAAGACACATTTTATGGGACAGATGTAATCCAAGGGGAGAGAAAGAGGCAAAGAGTGCTGAGCTCCAGGCTTAAGAACGAGTATGTGGATGATCCTGTGTATCGCACTTTCCTGAAGAGTTCTTTCCAGAAGAAGTGTCAGAAGAGACAATAGTTGATAACCTGCTGCAGCCATAGAGCAGCTCAGACCTGAAGAGGGAAGACAAAGGGACCGTCTTGGGGTATGCACTGGGATGGGTGACTGGGTGCTTCTCTGGCATTGGTAATAGATAAGGCTTCAGAGTTTGGCTACCAAACAACCAGGAAGACATTGATTCTGCAATCTGATCACTCCCTCAGTCATTTATTTGACCCCAAAGAATATTCCTAAGTGAAAGGAAGTAACAATGAATGGCCCACTAGATAGAACTCGTGCCAGAGAAGAGGGGGTTACCTCCCTGTGGCTCGGGTCCCTCCTCAGGGAACATATATGGAGGCTCCTGTCCCCCAGCTCCTTTTAGTGGAAGCCTCATCACCCAAGAGGGAGGGTGATAATTTATGTATTTTCCACAGTCAGGGAAAGACTCTCACTCACATTTGTTTTAAGTGGCAGTTTTTATAAAACATTTTTTAAAACACAAATGGCATGAATGGTAATGGGACTTACCTATGTGCTGTCTGTATTCCCTTGTACAGAACTTTTCCATTTTTTTTATATTATTACTTTTAATTGTGTCTGAAAACTGAGTTGGCCTTTGTAAGAGGAAAATTTTTGCTCTTGAAGAGGAATTCATATGAAGTCTATGGGAATTTTATATATTTACAGAGGAAAAATCTGGGTATGATATTTTGAACACTTCACAATTCCTGTTCTGAATAGATATTTATAAAATATATATTTCTTTCATTATGTGTTTGTACAAATTAGAATTTAAATAAATATACTTAATGCATAGTTTTGAACTAATGTAATATGATTTTTCTTTGCAAAACAGCCTGGAAATGTACTAGTATTTAAAAATTAAAATCTGTTTTCTCCTCTCCTGTCTTCTGTCTTGGCTTATTTGTCCATGTTTAATGCAGTAGATGAATGGCTTTGGAGCAGGTGTGGTGCTGCAAACACTAATCTCAGCACTTGAGAGACTGTTGTCTGTCAGTTTCCTCTAAACTGAAACACCCNTCTAAGAGGGAGGGACTGCTCNTGAAACTCTGAAGGAAAACAGAAAGTTAAATGTCTGTGAAAGCAGAAACTGGGAATATTCTCAAAGGCCCCTTATCAGCTTTATCGGTAAAGAGCTCCTTGGCAAGGAGACTTTGACCAACCAAGATGCAAAGGAGAGTATCTCAGGATTATCTGCCTGTAAACTGCGTAGAGAGCTCCAGGATTGCAGCTTTTTGATGATACAGCTGCTTTTGAGACATCCCTCTTCTTGATAAGTAACTCCTCACTCATACTCCTTAAAAAACTCAATAAAATCTCATTGGTTCACCAAGTTGTATACATTGGTCTGTTGTGAGTTCCCTTTCTGGGATGAATAGGTGTGTATAGTATCTGCATGTATGTATGTATATGGTGTGTGTGTACATGATGGGTGTGGATATGGTTTTGTGTGTGTGTGTGTGTGTGTGTGTGTGTGTGTGTGTGTGCGTGCGCGCACCTGTTGAATCTTCCCAGGAAAAGTCTTATCACACAGCAGGCTGAGGCAAGATGATTTTGAGTTTAAGTCCAGTGTATGCTATGGGAAAAACTCCATCTCAAAAAATCAAAACCAGAGAATAACAGGTGC
>LZPO01028352.1:0-36152 GCA_001675575.1 Neotoma lepida | reverse complement strand
AGAAAAACTGAGATGCAAAAAGGAAAGAAGGAAAAACAAGGGACAATCTGGAGTCAGGAGCTGGCTGGAATTGACAACAGAGTACACTGTGCTCTAGGTGAAGCCTATAGAGAAAACAAGCACCTACAGGTGACTCTTGGTACTGTGGCTAAATTAGAGCACAACAACTAGAAGATAGTACCATGTCAAGACTAAACTTTTAATTCAGCACACTGATTGCAGAGAATATTCTTNTTGTACTTTAAAATTAAGAGCTACTGGAATAATGTTTGCAGCCTACTTTCGAATGATTCAGGACAAAGTAATAGTAAATGTGTATCTGTAAAGAATAAGGCAAAATAGTAAAATGATTGAAATCTGTGGGCTACTTTTCTTTGTTGGAAGTTATTCTAAAAATGAAAGCAATTCCAATTAAATTTTTAATTTAAAATATAAGTACCAAGAACTAGATTGTGTTTACTTTCTTTTTATTAAAATTCTTAGAGAAGTTCATACAATGTATTTTGATCATATTGACACTCCCAATCTTTCCCAGATCCACCCCTTTTTCCCACCCACTCAACTCTTTAACCATATTTTTTTTTAAATCCATAGAATCCAATTTGTGCTGCCCCATATACTCTTGAGTGGTGGCCATTCACTGGAGCATGTGTAGGTAGGTGGCCTTTAAATACAACAGACTCCCCTCTCCCAACAGCTAGCAATTGACAATGGCTCCTCAGCTAGGGATGAAACTGAGGGCTCACGTCTGCTCTCCATGCTGGGATTTTTGTCTGACTTGAGCTTGTGCAGGTGTAATGCATGCTATCATTGCAGTGTGCAACTGTCCTGCTTTGTTCAGAAGAGTTTCCTTGTCATCACTGTCTGCTTCTTATAATATTTCCTTCCACTCAGTCTTCTACAATTTTGTTATTGGTCAGGGTTTTTTTTTACTTTGCTTTTTTTTTTCATTTTAAAAGTTTTTATACTATAATTGAGGCAAGTTAAAGTAGGCTAACATCCACAGAGTTAATGATTTGTGTTAGTGAAAGTACTTTCAGTCAAATTTATTGAGATTCATGAATGCCTACTTTTATAGCTTTGTGATTAAAAATGATATTTGATACTTTTAATCAATACATTCACATATTAAAGCATACTTTGGATTAAACTAGAAAAATACTCTGAGAATGAGCAGCTTAATTTTTTAATTTTCTTGTTAGTAATTATAAACATGAAAACAGCAAGACTTATCTAATCTCTGACACATCCCTAAATTACTAAAAACAGACATTTACCTCCATTTATATATTTTTCAATCAAGCATTCATAAAAAATAAAATATATGCGCTAGGAAGATGTCTCAATGGTAGCAAAGATGCCACCAAGCATGACAACCCAGGTTTGATCACTGCCAGGACCCAATGGTAGAAGAGGACCAACTCTCACAAGTCTCTCCTCCACACATGTGCCTTGGCACTTGAGTGCCCACCTATGTATACACATATAACAAATAGATGCAAAAAAAATTAACAAAAAAACCTACAAAGTATACTATAGTGCAAAGTATACTATGCACTATTCAACTTTTCAGTTTGCAAAATTCACCTTTATAATATTGAACAAGTCTATTGCATGAACTTGGAGAACTATCACATTCAGAATCCATTTAAACTGATATTCTCAGACGAAGTAACCATATGGGAAGTAATTTCTCATCAGTGATCAGCCTGGGTCTTCAGCTGCACCGCCACTAAGACTAATGCAGGAATTAAATCATAAAGCAGAATCTAAAACCTACTTTCTAAAATGCCTTGGAATTAACTTCACTGGCATGAACCTCAAATACACTGATTACCAGACTCAGTATTTCTAAAATTAATAAAAGCACCATTGGTTGCTATCCACCATCTTAAGCCTCATCCTCTGTATTCAGGAAGTTTGTATTTCCCAGATGCAGAGGGGAACCTCCATGCATTTCATTTGTCCTAGATTTTTTTTTTCTCATAAAAATATGCTCTCCCTTCATTTCCTAGCAGAGGGGAGAGAACAGATCTCACAAATAACCCCACCATCTTTGAAATCTTCTCGGTCAAAGGGCAACAGTGGTAGTTACCTGAAAAAGTATTGCTCATGTAGGGAAAGGACAGAACACTCACAGACTTACTTTCCTGTGTAAGGATGGAAACCCACAGAGAACTACGTTTGGTAAAAATAATGAAATGCAGAAGTGTTGTAGACTGACAAGGGTGTGGTGAAGTGAGTGGTCTTCGAGCCTGCTGCCTCTTGGTAGTGCAGTTCTACAGTATCTGTTAAAGCCGGAAATGACCCTTCAAGCATCTCCCTGAAAAATAAGGCTCCCTCCCCCAACCCTGCCCCACAAACAGTATCTACCAAAGCACTGTTTGAAAAGCAAGTACAGAAAGTATGTAAGTTTATCAACAGGGATTATGTTCAAGAGTATAAATACAGGTAAACATTGTTAATATAAAGATCTCAAGGAATATTTGCCAAACATACATAGCAGCCATGGTTAGCCTCCACAGACTAGAGAAGGAAGCAAGGAGTTGGAGGAACCACAAAGATTGATGTGGGACTCTTGCAAGTTTAGAGCCCTTTTGAATAAACCTCTGGGCGACTGGGCATTGACTCAGGGCCCTCCTTAACCTATCCTGTCTCTGTCTTTCTTATCATCTCTTTCTATCTTTCTATCTAATATTTCCTCATTCCTCTCTCTCCTCCACCCAAGAACCCTTCGACAGGTTGGAGCTGGACTCCGGCAGACTCCCACAATCCCCAACACTCAGGAGCTGGAAGCAAAAGAATCTGAAGTTCAGGGTCACCTTTGACTACCTAGCAAATAGGAGGCTAGCCTAGGCTACTTGACACTACCCAAAAAAATTTTACTGTACCCTAATAAATTTTAAAAAAAATCAATTTTACTGTAAATTAGTGGAAAGTGAGTATCCATGGATAATTAGGCTAAATTTGAATTACTAATGTTTTCAATCCATCAGATTAAAGGCTGGGAGTCAGAGAGTGAGGCTTGACTCTGTCATCCACAAGGAGCCTTCCTGATACCTGCAGAGAAAACACTGCTTTCTTCATAAATACTTTAAGGAAGGAAGGGGTTAGTGAAATGGCTTGGCAGTTAAGACATTTGCTGTGCACCCAGACAACCTGTTTAATCCCTAGGGCCCACATAAAAGTGGAAGCCGAAAACTGGCTCCACAAAGTTTTCCTTTGACCTCCACATGCACACCACGACACAAACACCACATACAGACATCATAGACACATACAAATGATAATAATGATGATAATGATAATAATAATAATAATTTAATCAAAAAGTAAGCTTCTCTGGGTCTTATGGCGAATTTTGTTTGTCTGACTTGAATCTTTGATCTTAGATTATGTACAAATTTTTAGAGATGGAGAGAAAAGTGCCCACAGGGAAATCTTGGATTTCTGACAACACAAAACAGAGAAGTGAGAAAAAGATACACTCCCCTGAGCACACTAGACTCTAGACATAGAAAGAAGTCTTTCTCACAGGGTATGGAAACAATCTGAATGTAGTGGAATACACTTAGGACATGTAGAAAGTTAGCAAGAAGGAATGCATTTCCTTTTAATAATGTCAGAAAACAAATATATTAATTTGCCTCTTGGTCAGAGCCTAACTAGTAAAGCTTAAGGCAGCATTCTCACTGATGTATATATCAATTCCTTAAATGCAACAGTAGCACTAAGCATGCACAAGAGAATTAGCTCTCTGTTGACAAAGTTTATGTCTTCCACAAAGGATGAGAGGCTTATTATTCCATTTATTTTATAAATTGGTGTATAAATTCTTGTGCCAGTCATTCAACATGTATCATTGACTTTGTATAAGCTTAATATCAATCCACATTTTTACCCTCTTAGAAAGAACTTATATTTTAACTCATTTGGTTCCTTAAGTCAGAGCCTAACTAGTAAATTCGAATAATTAGAATAATGTAACACAAATCTTAAAAGGTCTTATTTAAAAAAAAAAAACGGAGCCANATATTGGGGTGAAAACTGAAAGAACAGAGAAACAACACAAGCCAGCCACATTCTTACCTCTACAAAATCCTCAGCCTCAAGAGAATGAGTTCCTGTTTCCTCAAGCCTTATATACCTTTTTCTGCCCTGCCATCTTACTTCCTGGGACTAAAAGCATGTGTGTTTCCCAAGCAAACACATGAGATCTCAAGAGTTGGGATTGAAGGTGTGTGCCACCATGCCTAGCTCTGTTCCCAGTGTGGCCTTGAACTCACAGAGATCCAGACAGATCTCTGTCTCCCGAGTGATAGGATTAAGGGTATGTGCCACCACTGTCTAGCCTCTATGTCTAATCTACTGTCTGGCTCTTTCCTCTGATCCCCAGATAAGTTTATTAGGGTACACAATATTTATTGGGGTACACAATATATCACCACATTATGCTATTAGTATTATCACATATTTTAAATTTGCACCTTTAAGCTTAACCAAGATGTAACTATTGATTAACACAGTTGATGCTCATTGACCCACATGTTTAGCACTACACCCTACAGCTTTGACTTCCTTCTGCTGCAGGGAAACTCTAAGATACTGGCAGGAAATCCTCTGAGGTCTTTTCACTGTTTCTCCCTCTGCCCTTCCTCTGTTCCCACTGAGAAGTCAGTTATAGAACTGCCCCTCTATGAAAATAACGTATCTTCCAATGGGTTTCTCTGGCAGATTTTTCCTATCTTCTCTTTATCTCTGGTTATCTGCAGGTGCACTGTTATATGTCTAGATGTGAATTTCTTGTTTCCTATCCTGGTTGGAATTCTTTGAGCTTCTCAAACATGAGAGTCAATGTTTTCCATCAATTCTGAAAAGTTTTCAGACATTGTATCTTCAAACTTGCTTAACTCTATTTCTCTCATCCTTCCTCTTCTGGATCACTGAAAGATACATGCATATATCTCTGTTGATTTTCATATCTTTTGTTTTGTTTATTCACATGCCCACTCATCTGTGGTCATAACTGGACATCAAATTTGAAAAGGTTTTGTAGAAATACTTGAAAAGTGAATGCTATTATTATCCTCTACAAAGGATTTTTGTTTGGTTCTCCCAGGTTCCTGAGACCCTAAACATCTTATCCAAATTCCACATGTATGTTCCCCTGGGCCTTAATTTTACAACTTCACTGGGCCATTGGGCACCTGGATAACAAGATAAGCATTATGTCTAGGGTACCTGAAGGTATTTGCAGAAGATATTAGCATTTGAGTTGGTGAACTNAGTAAAGCAGATGTCTTCCCCAGTATGGGTGGACATCACTCAACCCTCCTGAGGGCCTGATTAGAATAAAAAGTGAGAAGTTTGAGCTGAACCCCCTGATCTCCTATCCTCCACTCTCCTCATTCTCTGTCTTTGAGATATAGGACTATAATTGACACTGCAAGCCCTCCAGCTCTCATCAGTTCTACCTATATTACTGGCTCTCCCGGTTCTCTAGATTGTAGATTATAAAGTTTACTGGCTTTCATAACCACATGGGTTAACAATACCTTCTATTAAACCCCTAGCTAGATATAGATAATAGAGATATGGATACATAACTTAGATATTAATACATAGATAAACAGAAGCCTTTTTGAAGCTTTTAAATTTGTTTACATTTAATTCAGCCTTTTTGTCTTTTCTTCATTGGAAGAACTGCTTTGAATTGCCTAATCTTTCTTTAATAGGAATTGCCAGAAACTGAAGAGTAAATTTACTCAAAAACAAAGAATTGTGACAACAGCCTTACAACAACATGTTATGTGGACAAATTTTAATTATATTCCATTTTGAACCAACTTCAAACTCTCCTGAGTTCCATGTAATAGCCTATTTATGACAATTTACATATATTAAGTCAACATTTATTTAGATTTAAGTGAGTTGCATATAGAATATTTCTAGAAAAATGGCTAGCATGTAGTAAACAATTAATAAGCATCAGCATATCTAAATTGAATGCAATGAATGAAGCATAATATTTCCTCATCATTTTATAGTAGTTAATACTGCTACTCTTCCTTCTAATCTTGTCATAAGATACTCTTGAAAACTGGAGTTACTTAATTAACTTAGCTATTAAAAATTTAATAATGCTATTGTTATTAATAATATAATCCTCTCAATGACTGTATCTTTCAACAATAGTTTGAGGGTAGCTACAAGAAAACAGGTCAAAGGTACTGCAGATAGTAAACTAATTATCTGACATTTAATCATTACACTCCCAATATAACTTGTCATTTCCTATCATCTGTAGGGAGAGCACTTTCAGACACATCAACAGATTGTCACACAGCTCTTTCACTGTCATAACACTTCACGACTGGAAAATGGAACTGAAACATTCCCATGATGGAAGCTGTCTTTCTTACTCAAACAGTAAGCTCGAGCAAGAAAACATCATGTGTGGGATGCCAGTCCCACCATGATATTACAGCTGCATTTGAGTGATCCATTTATGAGTCATATAAGTAAAGGTGGAAAGGGGGTAGGGAGGACCCTAATCAGATTCCACTGGAGAGTTTCCTGAAGGACAGATCACTGCATGGATGGCTTCTGCAAAGGACTCCAGGAGATAGGGCCAAACCAGAATGGAGTCACTCATGTTTGACATAATCAAATAAAATTTTTAAACAGATTAAAACTTAAAAAAAAAATCTGTGGAATTGCAGCCGACAAATGTCAGCATAGTAAGGGAGCCCCTTCTACTTTAACCCTACAAAGAAAGTACCTTATTTGTTGTTTTTGTGATGCTGAGGGCAAACTCAGGTCCTTGCACATGATGGAGAGAAGCTTTACCACTGAACTACATCTTCATGCCAGGGGAATCATTTTGAGATTACCAGTAGATCCACTTTTTCCATCTTTATGGTAAACTGGTCTGCTTAGCTCTTCAGAGCCACTGTTCCCTGCCACAGAGCAAGGTGTTGTTCCACTCTAAAGTCACAAATAAAAACCAGTTACTTACAGATCTTAACATTTGTTATTCAGCCTTTTGACAGTCCTAAAGGGAACCTGTGAACCATCTGTGCCATCACATTTTACATATGCAGAACATCCCTGCCTTGCTGATCTATGAAGGAGGCCCTGGAATGTAGCTAAACTAAATAAAACAAAAGTTCTCCAACCAACTTGCAATCCATTTGTACAAAGTATGAGATATAGTGTGACATCTGTTAGAAAATGTTTACCAGTACCTACTTTGGTAGGTATTTAACAGTGAACAAGGCATCACTGACCCTGCCTCCCAGGATTTAGTCTTCATACTAAGAGAGGCAAATAAGCAAATGACTCTGCTAAAGGATAGTAGATAATACAATGGAAGAAGCATGAGGGCACAAGGTATACAGAGAATTGAAGATCATAGAAATGGAAAGTCACTTCTCAATAGAGATCTGAGAGATACATAGAAGATAGCCAAGCAACTATGAGAAATAACACATTCCAGAAACTACGTATACAGAGGTTCAGAAATAAGACAGACTATAGGGAAAGACACATCCCGACCAAGCAGAAGCAAAGACAAAATCCACTCATGGTGATGTCTCTACATCTGGGCTCTCCTCTTACTAACAACAGTACTATATGGGATGAAGGAAATCAAATGTTAGAATGCAGCCAGGAGGCACACAACACATAAGAGAATTTAGTAGCCCCTGGCCTTCCACCCATTGCAAGAGTTAGAAATCATATAGTAATTTGAAAGACTATAAGTATATTTAAATCACTGGAAAGACAAAAGGTGTTGATACCACATGATAAAAATAATATAGACCACAGAACAAAGAACCCTGGAATCAAATGGAATTTTTAGGAATTAAGAAAAAAAAAACTATGACATTCAAAACTCAATGCAAAACTTTTTGTTTTAAAGTCTTCACCTATGTTTCTTGCTAAAACTAAACCAAAAAGAATTACTTTAAAGCATACAAACCCACGAAGACAAAGAAAACAAAAAAGAGGAAGTATAAAGAGAAACTTAGAAAGATGAAAAAAGGAGCCAGAGACAAATGATAAGTGGTGATTGGTTTTAGAGCCCCAAGAAATTGAAGCCAACTGGAGTGAGGGTGGAAGCGGGTCATAGAAGCAGGTGAGTCAGCCGAAAAACCGAGGAAGAATGAGTGAGACCACTGAAAGCTTACATAAGGACTGGTTAGTTCAGCACACAGGTCCTCCTCCAGAAGCCTTACAGGAGTCTGGAGGTTTCCATTTTGGGAACATCGGCCTGCTGAGGACCACACTGGAGCTGGAGTCTGCCTTCTGAACCACAGCTTCTAGAACTGACAACAAGGCTAACTCATGTCCATGAAGGTATTGGGAAGAAGAGGTCATTTCCAAGGAAGGTGACCATCAGAGGAGAAAACACTTGTCAAAAAGCTGTGCACAAGACTGGAGATATGGCTTGACAGTTAAAAGCACTGGCTGCTTCCAGAAGACCTGGATCAAGACTCAGGACCCACATGGCAATGCACAACCATCTGTAACTCTAGTCTCAGGGGAAATGATGCCCTCTTCTGGCTTCCATTGCCACTGCATGCACATGGTACATACACACACACTTGACAAACACTCATATACATATAAAATAAAATAAATAAAATTTAAATTTTTTTAAAGGTGGTACATGACCTTAACCCCCACAACAAAGTTAATAACCAGGCCTTGACCACTCACACAGGTCTTTAATAACCTTTTAAAAAGCTTTAATTTTTTTTTTATTTTTGTCCTATTTCATTTTCTGTGTATGAGTGCTTTGCCTACATGGATATCTCTGCCCCATGCCTGGTGAATGCCTGGTGCCCAGAGTCAAGAAATTAGTGTTGGAGCTCCTGGAATTGGAGTTACAGACAGTTGTGAGCTGCCAAGTGGGTACTAGAGACCAAACCTGGGTTCTCTGTAAGAGCAGTCAATGTTCTTAACTGTGGAGCCATCTCCAGTGATTACCTTTTGAGGGTCCAGCTCTTAAAGAAAAAAAAAGACAGCCAAAGGCTACCAAACATTGGATGAAAGTTATAAACCTAAAAATTAAAGATCAATGCAAATATTTAGTAGAAGAAAGGAATGCAAAGAAAATAGAATTAGGAAGAAAGTCAGTAGGAAAAAATAATAAATGTCTTCAGACGAATGAGAGATAATACTGTAATATATAGACATGGCTACAAAAAAAGGGAGAGAGACATTCTATGCATTTTAAAGAGCTTTTCAAACTATAAAATTTGTTAGGAGAAATAAAAATTCAATAGGTTTAGATGATAAAAATAAAAAATATATAAGAAAATAGATAATGATGATACATAAAATAAAATTTTAATTACTGATCCAGGAAGTCCCAAAAAGACTTTCAAATAGAGAGAACAGAAAGGAAGACCTTACCACCACAACAATGCAAGAGAACCTTCCAGAACTGAGGCTCATGGTTGTATAGGCTGAAAGATCTAGAACAATGGATAGGGAAAGACCCAAGCAAAGACATACTGCTGTAAATCTCAGCATGTAAAGAGTAAAGAAAAGCTCCTAAAAACTTTACAGAAAGCAACAACAAAAACAAATTAGACATTCTGCTTCTTTAATGCCCTCAAATTCAGAAAAGGCTTTCATTCAAAATTGCTTTTGAGGCTGGGGAGAAAACTCTGGGGGTGATGTGTTTGCTGTGTGTCTTAGTTAGGGTTTCTATTGCTGTGAAGAGATGCCATGACCACAGCAACTAAAAGAAAACATTTCATTGGGGTGGCTTATAATGTCAAAGGTTTAGTCCACTATCATCATGGTGGGATATGGTAGTACGCAGGCAGACATGGTGCTGGAGAAGGAGCTGAGAATTCTACATTTTGATCCACAGGCAACAGGAACTGGGTCACTGGCCATAGCTTGAGCATAGGAAACCTCAAAGCCCACCCTCACAATGACACACTTTCTCCAACAAAGCCATACCTATCCCCAACAAGGCCATACCTAGTAACAGTGCTACCCCTGATGGAAGCCATTGTCTTTCAAATCACCACATTCCACTCCCTGGCTCCTATAGGCTTGTAACCACATCATAATGCAAAAATGCATTCAGTCCAACTTCAAAAGTCCCCACAGTATATAACAATCACAAATTTATTTAAAAGTTCAAAGTCTCTTCTGAGATTCATACAATCTCTTAACTGTAATCCCCTATAAAATCAAAATCAAAAAGCAGATCACATACTTTCAATATATAATGGCACAGGATATACATTACCATTCCAAAATGGAGGAAAGGGAAGAGAGTGAGGAAATACTGGACCAAAGCAAAACCAAAAAAAACAGCTAGGCAAATTCCAAACTCTGCATCTCCATGTCTGATGTCAAAACACTCTTCAGATCTCCAACTCCATTCAGCTCTGTTGCCTGCAACACATTTTTTAACTTGGGCTGGTTCCACTCCCTGTTAGCAGCTCTCCTCAGCAGAGTATCCCATGACTCTAGCATCTCTAACATCTTGGGGTCTCCAAGGCAATCCAGGCATCAACTTCACAGCTTCATGAAATGGCCTCTCTAGGCCTCCATTCAGGGACACCCCTGACACATGCCTGACTTCCGTGCCTTTCCTTGGGCATGAGGGCAAATTCCATAACCTGTTTCTTCTATCCTTAACTCTAAAGCCACAACCATGTGGCCAAAGCTGCCAAGTTCTGTTGCTTGCTGGGGCTGGAACATGGCCCCTCGTTCAATTACATCTTCACTAGCTTTCTGTTTTTTACCTTTATTACCTAAGCTTGGCTGTCCTGAAACTGGATCTGTAGACCAGGCTGGCCTCGAACCCATAGATCTGCCTGCCTCTGCCTATGCCTTCCCAGTGCTTGGATTAAAGGCATGTATGACCACACCTGCCTCTAAACTTTTCTTTAATTCCTTCTCACAAATTGGAAACTTAGCTGGGTGGGATCTTGCCCTGAGGTCACCACTCTTTTTATTCCATTTCTTGTGTTTATCTCCTGAACACAGGGCTCAGCTTCATTCTACTTCCTGGTGCTCTTTTTCTCTCCAAATTGTAGATTTTGTATTTTTGTAGAGTTAACTAACACTAGTAACCACACAACAGAGTCTATACTAGGCTGTTTTGAGATTTCCTCTGCCAATGGAATTAATCCAAATCACTTCATTTTAGCCTCAGGCAGCCTCTTCAGACAAGGGCCAAAAGCAGCCACATTGTTCACCAAAATATCACAAGGACAATCTTTAGGCAACAATATTATAATTCTTCTCCTCTGAAAACTCTTGAACCAGGCCCCCACAGTTCAAATCTTCCATGCTCCTACTTGTATGGCCCATTAAGCACAGCTTAATGCATTCCACTGTTTTCCTAACCTAAAGTACTAAAGTCCAAATTTCTCCAAACAAAAACATGGTCAGGCCTATCACAGTAATACCCTAGTCCCAGGTACGAAATTCTGTCTTAGTTAGGGTTTCTGTTGCTGTGAAGAGACACCACGACCATGGCAACTCTTATAAAGTAAAACATTTAATCGGTTGGCTTACAGTTCAGAGGTTTAGTCCATTATCATCATGACGGGACATGGCAGTACGCAGGCAGACATGGTACTAGAGAAGGAGCTGAGAGTTCTACATCTTGATCACAGGTAACAGGAAGTGAACTGTGTCACTGCATGTAGCTTGAGCATAGGAAACTTCAAAGCCCACCCCCACAGTGATACACTTCCTCCAACAAGACCACACATCCTCCAACAAATCCACCCCTCCTAACAGTGCCACTCTCTATGGAGGCCATTTTCTTTCAAACCATCACACTGTGCAAGCATGAAGATCTGAGTTCAGATCCTCAGCACCCATGTACAAGCCAAAACTAGTTTCATGCACTACAGCCCTGGAAAGAGGGGGAAGAGACAGGCAGAATCTGGCAAGCCAAACCTGGGTTCATGTACTACAGCCCTGGAAAGAGGGGGCAGAGACAGACAGAATTTGGAAGATTTCTGGCCANCTAGCCTAACCCAAATGCCAAGCTCTGGATTCAATGAGATCGTGTCTCAAAAGTTTAGGAGGAGAACAGCAGAAGAAGACACCTCTGACCTCTGACTCCCACCAGTGTATGCATAAGCTAGGGATATAGCTGAGTTTTTAGAGTACTGGCCTATCATACACAAGACTCTGTGTTCGATCCCCAGCACTTTCATACATAGGGCATGGTGGTGTGCACATGTCAGGCCCAGACCTTAGGAGTTAGAGGCAGGAAGATCAGAGGTTCATGGTCATCTTCAGATACTGCCTTAGTTACTGTTCTATTGCTGTGAAGAGTTACTATGACCATGGCAACTTTTTAAGAAAGCATTTAATAAGGGGCTTGCTTACAGTTTCAGAGGGTGAATCCACAGACATCATGGCGGGGAACATGGTAACAGGCAAGCACAACATGAAACTGGTACAATGGTGCTGGTGCAGTGGACGA
Organism: Neotoma lepida; assembly: GCA_001675575.1. NCBI lineage: Eukaryota > Metazoa > Chordata > Mammalia > Rodentia > Cricetidae > Neotoma > Neotoma lepida. Next base: position 23,671 of record LZPO01028352.1, on the reverse strand, counting down.
AAGCTTACATCTGATTCACAAGCAGGAGGCAGAAAGAGAGAGAGAGAGAGAGGACTAACTGAAATGGCATGGGTTTTGAACCTCTAAGACCACCCCCGATGACACAGCTTCTCCAAAAAGACCACACCTGTCAATCCTTCCTAAACAATCCACCAACTGGAAACCAAACATTTAAATATATAAATTATGAGCCCATGGGGGCTATTCTCATTCAAAACACCATAGCTACTTACTTCATAAATTCCAGGTAAGTCTCATGGGATACATGAGATGCTGCCTTGTGAAAAATTTTAAATTTAGTTTGTACTAAGCATATATCAAGTGACTAGCAATGAAATATGGCCAGTGAGATACCATATTAGAGAGTGAAGAGACAGGACATTTCCATGCCACAGACAGCTCTCTCAAACAGCACTGTTTTACATGATAAAATCAACATAGCATACTATGTTAAATACTAATCATAAATTACGAGTCATAAATCTGTCTTCATTAAATGAAGAACATCTAATAATCAAAAGACATCACTAAGAGTGAAGACATGAGTCATTGATAAAGTATTTGCCTAACAGCATTTGGGTCAAAGACAGACTGTATATACAACAGGATGTGCCCTATGGCTTCGGTGTGTAGTAGACTAACTCTCTAGGTTTGTGTAACAAGAACAATCATGTACGCATGTGTCTCAGAATATGTTAGCCAACTCCTGTTAACCAATACATTGTGATAATCAATAAGAAAAGACAGACAACATAGTATTGCACTGATCAGAGGCCATCTAGGATAGATCCTCCTTCATGATCTATTTTGGACACCAGGTCCCATTTCCCTGCTAAGATGGGAAAGGCAAAATCATAATTGCCCCCTCCTTAGGATTCAAAATGCTATTAAAATATGTAGTTATCAGAGCTGTACTGAGGCCCATTAAGGAAAAGGTACTTCCTCCTGGTCAAAAGAATGAAATCTGAGTTCGAGTGCTGGCCCAGGGTGGAGACATGACATTCTGATCTGCTCCAAAGTTTAGAACATTACATCCAGCTGGGCCTGTCAATCACCTGGCCAGAGACCAACCCTCCGGAGTCAGTTCACATGAAGACATGCTAAGGGGATGGAGGAACAGAGTAGTAAGGCCCCTTAAATCCTCACAACAACACTGCAAGCCTGCTTGCTTCTCCAGCTCAAAAAAGCTGGAAGTGTTCCTTTCCATTCTATCTCTTTCTTCAAATACTGACCAAAAGCTTAAGCATGTTTCCCTGACACACTGAGGCTTCCTACTCGTTCTCTGAATCCCTCCCACCTTGCCATGCAGCTGCCTAACAGCCTCCATTGCTGAACATGACAGCTTTTTCTCTTCTTTTCCAGCCCTTCCTCAAGGCAGCTGCCAAGATTCCCACATTTCCTGCCCTGTTGTTTTCTCACAATCTCTCTTCAATTGTCTTCAGGTTTCCTTCTGAGTCTGTTTCTAAATACAACTAAGAATCCATAAAAGGAACCCCAATTCCCATGGTAAGGTTTAAACAGGGTTCCCCTCCAACAAACCAGCATATACTGTATGATTCAATCTATGTGAAGTCCAACAACAGGCAGAACTTAAGAGGCACCGGAGTATTGACTAGCGGAATTAATGAAAAAGGAGGACAGAGTTCTGAGACAGCAATGCTGTACTTCTTGGTGGAGATGGTAGTATATGGATAGATTCACTTTGCTAAATCTCATCAGGGTAAACACTGACAGTTTGTATGCTTATTATACATAGGTTATACTTCAATCTAAAAATCTACAAAATTTTAAGCAGATATTTGGGTATCAGTTATGTATATTTTTTCTTTCATGCCTTGTTTTCAAATTTTGGTTTAATGAAAAAGCATAGGTATGATAATGGGAGGAAAAAAAGCAATCTAAAAAACTGTGAGGTTCCCAACAAACCTGAGTAGAGTGTGTAATTTAAGCATAGTGTAATGAAAAACACTGGGCTGCTAGAAACACTGAAAACAATGAGCTGGAATGAACTCATCTTTAAGACCGAGAAGAAAGAAGACAATTTTGAAAGTTACAAACAGAGGATGATAAAGTATACCTTCAGACACATGTCAAATGCAAGCCTTTAAAACATTCCAGGAATTATCACACAGCCCAAAGGCCCATTGCCCTCATTTCTTTGAGGTTAGACTCCCAAATCTCATCCTGTTCCTACCTTTTTTTTTTCCCAGAAGGCCCACTGTCTTGTGGGGTATTCAACAGAGAAGACTACTTGGATATGAGTTTAAGCCAATAGAAAATCTTTGTTAGGCAGCCTTCAACTATACTGAGTGTTTGGAATCCCAATGTAGCCCCAAGCTTTTCTCAGAGTGAGCTTTTAAGCACAAAAACTGTGACCTGGGTTGACAAATGTTAGTTAGCAAGAACAGTTAGTCAGAAGCAGAAGTACAGAAGCCAAAAAGCAAAGTTAAATCAGTTACAGACTTTCCCTGAACTATGGACTTTGATGGATTAGGTTTTGTTTTTGTCTTGGCAAGTGGTGCTGTCTAGGGGCTGAGTTTATGGCCTGAATGGTATCTTCACCATGGAGTCAATTGTGATAAGATCTGAGGGCCTACTAAGGTCTGGGGTCTGTTACAATCTTAGTCAGGGTTACTATTGCTGTGATGAAACACCATGACCAAAAGCAACTGGGGAGGAAAGGGTTTACTCACAGTTCCACATAACAGTTCATCATCAATAGCAGTGAAAGCAAGAACTCAAGCAGGGAGGAATCTGGAGGCAAGAGCTCATGCAGAGGCCATGGAGGTGTGCTGCTTACTGGCTTGCTCCTTGTGGCTTACTCAGTCTGCTTTTCTTATAGAACCCAAGACCACCAGCCCAGGGGTGGCCCCATCCACAATGGCTTGCACTCTCCCACATCTATTACTAATTAAGAAAATGCTCCATAGGTTTGCCCACAGCCCAATTTTATAGAAGAAGTTTCTCAGTTAAAGCTCCCTCCTCTGTAATGACTCTAGTCTGTATGACGTTGACATAAACTAGCCAGCACACCCATGTAGGGCCTTCAGTAAAGAGAAAGATAATAAAGGGTGCCAGGTATTTTGAAAAGCAGACTTTGCACCATCAACAAGAAACGTCTTCAGCAATTGTATGTTAGCATGGAATAACATATTCTGTCTTGACAGAGAACTTCTGTGGGTTTTAAGAATGAGTCCAGTGTTCATCAAGGGCATGAGGCTGCAAGGAGGGGATATTAGTATTGATGTGTTTGTAACTCTTTCTTTTAGACAAAATAATTTTTTTTCCTGGAAATAGATGCTCTGATTTCATCATCTCTGTCCCCTTGTGTTTTGTGTAAAATAACTGTAACTTGTGACCATTCTACAGGGCAGTCAAGGGGCTCACCTGCTCTGAATCTTGTATTAATCAATGCTATCATTAGAAACTTCAAGACTAAGCACCAAAGCAGCAAAGCAGTTCACATGGAACACATGCTGTATCATTTGGCCCTTTGCTCAAGTAAATCATTTTCATCACTATAATGTAGCCCAAGGAGTGCTCTTGCCATTAAGAAATAATAATTTTTAAGAGATAACCTATTTAATCCATTTGAATGTTTAATCTGACTTAAATGTTATATATATATATATTTCAAAACTGCACTTCATAAACATGTAATTGTACATTTTTATATATCAGTTTAATATAACTTTTCAGAAAGACATTGGCAAGGGGCTGGGGAGATGGCTCAGTTGGTAAAGGTTTGCTGCACAAGCATAAGAACTGAGTTCCAAACCCCAGTACCCATGTAAAGAGCCAGGCATGTTGCTGTAACCCCAGCACAGGCAGGCAGGCAGAGATGGGTGGATACCAGGGGCTCTCTGGCCAGCCAGTCCAGCCAAAACAACAAGCTCTGGATTCAGTGAGACACCCTATGTCAAAAAAATATAGAGAAACAAATGAGGATGACATCCAGATCACCCTGACATCACAGGTGCCAGAAATGAGCAAGAGCACCCACATACCCACACACATACACCATACACACAAATAAATTAGTTACTTGATTAACAAAGAGTGTCAGAGAAGGTTTTATCATCCCTGTTATAGGAATAATAAACCCGTTTGTTGTTCCCTGAACTTATTCATTCTATAAATGATACTTCAAGCTCCTACTGTCATTTCCCAGGCTTTCTGGCAACAACCACTTTGAAATAAATACATGTTGCTTTAAACCTGATATCTCTTCCCCCTTCTGGTAATACCTCTTTTCCCTCTTTTAGGAACAAACACTTTGCCATCACATGACTTGAGAGAACCATTTGCCATAGTTCCTTGAGAACGCTCATATAGTCATAAAGCGACTGGTGCTGGGGAACACAAAAACACAAAAAACTCCCGGTTCTCATGAGACTTCCAGTTGAGAGGCCAGGAACCAAAAGCCATCCATGCATGGCACCACTATCTTGTCCACCCCCACAGTCTGAAAGGAATCTGCCAGCAGAAAGAAGCCAGAGGGCAACAGACCCGAGGGATGGAAAAGGCAATCTAATTCCTACTGACACTATACCCTTGGAGACAATGGTATGAGCACTAATCTGAACTTTTCCAGTGACATAAACCACTCAATTCCTTTCCTTTCTCAGGGTTCTATAACTGTCCTAGTTCAATTTTTGTTGTGATTAAACACCATGACCAAAAGCAACTGGGGGAAGAAAGGGTTTGGTTGGATCACAGTCTATCAAGGAAAGCCAAGGCACAAATTTGAAGTCAGGAACTAAAGCAGGCATCTATGGATGCCTGTTCACTGGCTTGTTTCCAAAGTCAAACTTAGCTTTCTAAATATAGCCCAGGACACATCCCTAGGGATGGTAACTGCCCACAGTAGACTGAGTTCTCCTACATCATTTAGCAATCAAGAAAATGCTCACAGATGTACCCACAGGCCAATTTGATGGAGTCAATTGCTCAATTTCTTTTCCTCAATAAGTCAAATTGACAACCAACAAGCCATCACAGTTACCCTGAATCAAAAGTCTTAAAATACCAAAAGAATTGCAGTAATGATAACACCATCAGGCAGATCTTGATGCTCCTATGTCAAGATTCTGAATGTTTCTGCCATAACTTATGTCTTTTCCATGTAAAGTAACTCATCTTCTTGCTCAAGAAATAGTAGATAGGTGAGACTAGGGATTTGGCTCAGGGATAGAGTGCTAGGCTAACATGGACAAAGCCTTGGGTTGATACTCAGAACTGGGAGAAAAANTTGTGATGGGGACTGTTGCCTTTGCTTTCAGCAAATACACCATGGAAAAACATTGATTGGTACTTACCACCAAACAGAATTTCTTAGAACATACCTAGTTTCCTTTTTTCACTAGGAGAGCCACACATGTCATCTTGAGGGGTGTTCATGTTAGACTATCATAATTTTTCTTTGTAGAGTACCCCTATTCTTACCATCAGATGACAATAACTGTGTGATAAAAATAGAGTCGCAATCAAGTAAACTCAACAAAAGAGGGGTCTAGGGTAAAAGGGAGCCAATTGGAAATCACAGCTTGGCAGTTTTAAGCCAGTTATCTTGGAGAAAGACATTCCTTAGGCTTTGGTTTCTACCTTAATAAAAGGGGATCTAAGCTGGGCGGTGTTGGCGCACGCCTTTAATCCCAGCACTCGGGAGGCAGAGGCAGGCAGATTTCTGTGAGTTTGAGGCCAGCTTGTTCTACAAAGCGAGTTCCAGCACAGACTCCAAAGTTACACACAGAAACCCTCTCTCGAAAAACCAAAAAAAGGGGGAGGGGGAAATCTATGATAAAGCCATTTTATGAAGACTAAATTAGATAACACACAAAATGCTCAGCAAACTGCTTAGCACATAATATTAATAAAATAGACTTACAAAATGTTGATTTTTATCTTTTTTGTGTGTCAACATTATATATTAATGAAACCGATAAACAGAAAATTTCATAAAACAAATTTCATGAAACAAATTTCATATAACAAATTGCTATATTGTGATAGCAATTACATCATCATGCATATAATCATCAAACCAATGATCTTCCAATTTAATACTTGAACAGAACTATTTCTGTGATTCTTCACATGCACAAGGAATTAAATAGAAGAAATTCTATTCACTTTCCTGATAAACACCTTACTTTCCCAAATCATAAAACATCTGCATTCCTGGAGGACCATCACTCTCATCTACATACACATCTCTTTCATAAGGCTAGCTGTCAGTACCTATACAAAACATGTTCAAAATACACACACACATTCTTTGGCTCTGGCCATTTTACTTCCAGAAATACCTGCTACAGAAACACACAAATATCCTAAAGAGCATGCAGTGAGATGTAATATGGTATTGTCTTTAACAGCCAATAATTGGAATGTCCATCAACAGGAACACTTAAAAATGAAACAGATACTGAACTGACAAGCTGCAAGTCCAGGCAATACAGGTGTATAATGACCTCTGACTTTTGCAAGACAACAAAAATGTGTTGTNTGCCTTCCCTATACCAAATTCCCAATGATGGCAGTGTCTAAAAGAGGTTCAGGCCTTTAGCCAGAAGAAAAATCAAAATCACTTTCCTATTCTCCCAATCCAGGTGGGTTCTTAAAACATTCCCTTCAATAACCCCCATGACTTAGAGCTTATGACTTCAACTAAGACTCTTGCAGAATCCATGACCACCACAAGCACTGGGCATGTGCAAAGAGAATGAGGCTTTACTGAATCTTTCTGACACCATATAATCATAGTTTTAATAAATCTCTGTGTTATCTTATTGCTTATTTCTTCTGAGTTTTATGTCAGATAGCTATAATTTCTTTTTGATGGAATGCCAAAAAAAAAAATCAATGATATTTATACCACTCTTGGGCATACACCCAAGGAATGCTCAAACATACCACAAGGACACATGCTCAACTATATTCATAGCAGCATTATTCCTAATAGCCAGAACCTGGAAACAACCTAGATGCCCTCAACTGACGAATGGATTAAGAAAATGTAGTACATTTACACAATGGAGCACTACTCAGCAGAGAAAAACAATGACATCATGAAATTTGCAGGCAAATGGATGGAACTAGAAAATATCATCCTGAGTGAAGTAACCCAGACCCAGAAGGACAAATATGGTATGTACTCACTCATAAGTGGATACTAGATGTAAAACAAAGGATAACCAGACTGCAATCCACAGCTCCACGGAGCACCCTAGGAAGGACGCATAGACTGCCTAGTGAGAGAGAACTGGATGAGATCTACATGATTTTATCCTTTGTAATTGTTGCCATAAGCTACACTTAAAAAACTCATTTTCTCCAAAATGCCTAGAACACCTTGTACATGTTAAGATGAAAATTTACAAACCTGTAAGTTATTCTAAAAATATAACAAAGCCCACTCACCCTCTGAGACTGCAGCTGCTCCCTGGGACAGAGGTCAGCGCCAATTGGATTAAGAGGTGAGTATTTGTTCTCATAGCCGAACACTCTAGCCTCTAGGCTTTGGGCCCAGGGACACAACTCTGTGCCCCCACACCACCACCCATTGCAGTTTCACGCCAGAAGGCAGGTATCCTGCAGGCAGGTCGCACTACCACCATCCCTCACCAGAACTTGTAACTTAAAAGCCCCACCCATCACAAACCTACTCACCCTCTGAGACTGCAGCTGCTCCCTGAGACAGAGCCTGTCAGTGCTGACCAACAGAGGCTGCCTCAGACACAGACACTGCTCACACTGAGTGGAGGAAGAGATGGGTAGACGCCAGTGCAAAAACACATAACAACATAAAGGCCAATATGGCACCATCAGAAGCTAGTGGTTCTATATCAGCAAGACCTGAACATCCCAACGCAGAGGAAGCAGAAGAAATCGACCTTAAAAATGACTTTAAGAAGATGATAGAAGCCGTTAAAGAGGAAAGGAAAAATTCCCTTAAAGAAATCAAGGAAAAGACAAACAAAAAATTGGAAGAAATCTCTAAATCCCTTAAAGAAAGCCAAGAAAAAGCAATTAAACAAGTGAAGGAAACAGTTCAAGATTTGAAAACTGAAATAGAGATAATAAAGAAGACACAAACTGAGGGAATGCTGGAAATGGAAAATCTGAGTAAACGAACAGGAACTACAGATGCAAGCATAACCAACAGAGTATAAGAGACAAAAGAGAGAATCTCTGGCATTGAAGATACAATAGAGGATTCATCAGTCAAAGAAAACACTAAAGCCAACAAAGTCATAACACAAAATGTCCAGGAAATTTGGGACACCATGAAAAGACCAAACATAAGAATAATAAGAATACCAACTCAAAGGCACAGAAAATATATTCAACAAAATCATAGAAGAAAACTTTCTCAACCTAAAGAAGGAAATGCCTATGAATATACAAAAAGCTTACAGAACACCAAATAGACTGGATCAAAAAAAAAAAAGTGCCCTTGCCACATAATAATCAAACCACTAAACATACAGAATAAAGAAAAAATATTAAGAGCTTCAAAGGAAAAGGTCAAGTAACATATAAAAGCAGACCCATCAGAATAACACCTGACTTCTCAATGGAGACTCTGAAAGCTAGAAGATCCTGGACAGATGTTATGCAGACATGAAGAGACCATGGATGTCAACCCAGACTATTATACCAGCAAAACTCTCAATCACCATAGATGGAATAAACAAAATATTTCATAATAAAACCAGATTTAAACAATACCTATCCACAAATATAGCCCTACAGAAAGCACTAGAAGAAAAAATCCAACCTATGGAAGTTAGATACATCCATGAAAATACAGGCAATAGATAATCCCATACCAACAAATACCAAAGAAGGGGAACACACAACACAACCACCAAAAATAACAGGAATTAACAAACACTAATCATTAATAGATCATTAATATCTATTAATATCAATGGTCTCAATTCCCCTATAAAAAGACACAGGCTAACAGAATGGATATGAAAACAGGATCCATCCTTCTGCTCCATACAAGAAACGCACCTCAACTTCAAAGACAGACACTTCCTCAGAGTAAAAGGCTGGGAAAAGACTTTCCAACCAAACGGACTTAAGAAGCAAGCTGGTGGAGCTATCCTAATATCTAATAAAATAGACTTCAAACTGAAATCAATCAAAAGAGATTGGGAAGGATATTACATATTTATCACAAGGAAAATCCATCAAGATGAAGTCTCAATTCTGAACATTTATGCCCCAAATACGAGGACACCCACATTTGTAAAAGAAACATTACTAAAGCTTAAATTGCACATCAAACCCCACACACTAGTAGTGGGAGACTTCAACACCCCACTCTTACCAATGGACAAGTCTGTCAGACAGAAAATTAACAGAGAAATAAGGGAACTAAAAGACATTATTACTCAAATGGACTAAATAGATATCTACAGAACATTCCACCCTAACACAAAAGAATATACCTTCTTCTCAGCACACCATGGAACCTTCTCTAAAATTGACCACATGCTCAGATCTCAACAGATACAAAAAAATTGGAATAACCTCCTGTATTTCATAGGACTACCATGGCTTAAAGTTAGATTTCAACAACAACAAAAATTACAGAAAGCCTACAATCTCATGGAAACTGAATAATGCCCAAATGAATCACCAATGGGTCAAGGAAGAAATAAGAAAAGACTTCCTAGAATTCAAAGAAAATGAATGTATAACATACCCAAACTTATGAGACACTATGAAAGCAGTGCTAAAAGGAAAATTCATAGCACTAAATATCCACATAAAGAAGATGGAGAAATCTCACACTAGTGACTTAACAGCACACCTAAAAGGTCTAGAAAAAAAGAAGCAAACTCACCCAGAAGGAGTAGATGGCAGGAAATAAACTCAGGGCTGAAATCAATAAAATAGAAACAAAGAGAACAATACAAAGAATCAATGAAACAAAGAGTTGGTTCTTTGAGAAAATCAACAAGATAGACAAGCCCTTATCCAAATTAACCAAAAGACAGAAAAAAAGAGCATCCAAATTAACAAAATCAGAAATGAAAAGGGAGACATAACAACAGACAATGAGGAAATCCAGAGAATCATCAGGTCATACTTCAAAGACCTGTGTTCTACAAAATTGGAAAATCTGAAACAATTTTCTGGATAGGTACCACATACCAAAGTTAAATCAAGACCAGATAAACTATTTAAATAGACCAATAACCCCTAAGGAAATAGAAACAGTCATTAAAAGTCTCCCAACCAAAAAAAGCCCAGGACCAGATGGTTTCAGGACAGAATTCTACCAGATTTTCAAGAAGAGCTAATAACAATACTCGTCAAATTGTTCCACACAATAGAAACAGAAGGAACATTATCAAACTCTTTTTATGAAGCTACAATTACCCAGATACCCAAACCACACAAAGATGCAACAAAGAAAGAGAATTACAGATCAATCTCCCTCATGAACATTGATGCAAAAATACTCAATAAAATATTGGCAAACCAAATCCAAAAACACATCAAAAAATTATCCACCATGACCAAGTAGGCTTCATCCCAGGGATGCAAGGATGGTTCAACATATGAAAATCTGTCAATGTAATATACCATATAAACAAACTGAAAGAAAAAAAGCACATGATCATCTCATTGGATGCTGAAAAAGCCTTTGACAAAATCCAACACCCCTTCATGAGAAAGGTCCTAGAGAGATCAGGAATATAAGGAACATACCTAAACATAATAAAGGCAATTTACAGCAAGCCAACAGCCAACATCAAATTTAATGGAGAGAAACTCAAAGTGATTCCACTAAAATCAGGAACAAGACATGGCTGTCCACTCTCCCCATATTTATTCAATATAGTACTTGAAGTTCTAGCTAGAGCAATAAGACAACAAAAGGAGATCAAGGGGATATAAATTGGAAAGGAAGAAGTCAAACTTTCACTATTTGCAGACGATATGAGAGTATACATAAATGACCCATAAATGAACTCCTACAGCTGATAAACTTCTTCAGTAATGTGGCAGGATACAAGATTAACTCAAAAAATCAGTAGCCTTCCTATATACAAATGATAAATGGGCTGAGAAAGAAATCAGAGAAACATCACCCTTTACAATAGCCACAAATAATATAAAATACCTTGGGGTAACTCTAACTAAACAAGAGAAAGATCTGTATGACAAGAACTTTAAGTCTCTGAAGAAAGAAATTAAAGAAGATATCAGAAAATGAAAAGATCTCCCATGCTCATGGATAGGTAGAATTAACATAGTAAAAATGGCAATCTTACCAAAAGCAATCTACAGATTCAATGCAATCCCCATCAAAATCCTAACACAATTCTTCACAGACTTGGAAAGAACAATATTCAACTTCACATGGAAAAACAAAAAACCCAGGATCCTAAGACAATCCTGTACAATAAAGCAACCTCTGGAAGCATCACCATCCCTGACCTCAAGCTCTGCTATAGAGCTATAGTAATAAAAACAGCTTGGTACTGGCATAAAAACCGACAAGTGGGCCAATGGAATCGAATTGAAGACCCTGACATTAATCGACACCAATGAACACCTGATTTTAGACAAAGAAGCCAAACTGTACAGTGGAAAAAAGCATCTTCAACAAATGGTGCTGGCATAACTGGATGTTAACATGTAGAAGATTGCAAATAGATCCATATCTGTTGCCATACAGAAAACTCAAGTCCAAGTGGATCAAAGACCTCAACATAAATCCAGTTACACTGAACTTGATACAAGAGAAATTAGGGAGTAGTCTTGAATGCATTGGTACAGGAGACCACTTCCTAAATATAACACCAGTAGCACAGACACTGAGAGCAACAATTAATAAATGGGACNTCCTGAAACTGAGAAGCTTTCGTAGGGCAAAGGACACGGTCAGTAAAACAAAATGTCAGCCTACAGAATGGGAAAAGATCTTCACCAACTCCACATCTGACAGAGGGCTGATCTCCAAAATACATAAAGAATTTAAGAAGCTAGACATCAAAATANNGAACAATCCAATTAAAAAATGGGCTACAGAGCTAAACAGAGAATTCTCAACTGAAGAATCTCAGATGGCTGAAAGACATTTAAGGAATTGTTCAACATCCTAGTCATCAGGGAAATGCAAATCAAAACAACTTTGAGATACCATCTTACACCTGTCAGAATGGCTATGATCAAAAACACTGATGACAATCTATGTTGTAAAGGATGCAGAGCAAGGGGAACACTCCTCTACTGTTAGTGGGAGTACAAACTTGTACAGCAACTTTGGAAATCAGTATGGCAGTTTCTCAGAAAATTGGGAATCCATCTACCCCAAGACAGCTATACCACTCAGGCATATACTCAAGGAACGCTCAAACATACCACAAGGACACATGCTCAACTATGTTTATAGCAGCATTATTCCTAATAGCCAGAACCTGGAAACAACCTAGATGCCCCTCAACTGAAGAATGGATAAAAAAAATGTAGCACATATACACAATAGAGTACTACTCAGCACTAAAAAAACAATGATATCATGAAATTTTCAGGCAAATGAATGAAACTAGAAAATATCGTCCTGAGTGAGTTAACCCAGACTCAGAAGNAAAAACATAGTATGTACTCACTCATAAGTAGATATTAGATGTAAAGCAAAGGATAACCAGACTACAACCCACAGCTCCAGAGAAGCTAGCTAACAAAGAGGACTCTAAGAAGGATGCATAGATCGCCCAGTGAAGCAGAAATAGATGAGATCTACATGAGCAAACTGGGGGTGAGGGGGGTAATGGAGGGCAAGGGATGGGGGATGAGAACATAGAGGAATGGGAGATTCGAGCTGGAACAGGGACAAAGTGGGAGAACAAGGAAAGAGATACCATGATAAATGAAGACATCATGGGAATAGGGAGAAACAGGGTGCTAGGGAAGTTCCCAGGAATCCACAAGGATGACCCCACCTTAGACCACTGGCAATAGTCGAGAGGATGCCTGAACTGGCCTACTCTGGTAATCAGATTAGTGAATACCCTAACTGTCATCATAGAGCCTTCATCTAGTAACTGATGGAAGCAGATGCAGAGATCCATTGGCTGGGCGCCAGGCTGAGCTCCAGGAGTCCAATGGATGAGAGAGAGGAGGGAATGTATGAGCAAGGGGCATCGAGATCATGATGCCAGCCAAACTAGTGGAAACTCACTGAGGACCAATAACTGTGGAGTCCCCATGAGACTGGACTAGGTCCTCTGGATAGGCAAGACAGTTGTTTAGCTTGACATGGTTAGAGGACCCCCAGGCAGTGGGATCAGGATCAGTTCCTGGTGCATGAGTGGGCTTTTTGGAACCCAGTGCCTATGGTAGGACACCTTGCGCAGCCTTGGTGCAGGGGGGGAGGGGCTTGGACCTGCCTCAACTGAATGTACCAGGCTCTGCTGACTCCCTATAAGAGACCTTGCTTTGGAGGAGGAGGGAATAGAGGGTGAGTTGGAGGGGAAGGCTAGGGGGGTGGGAGGAGGGAGGAGAGGGGATCTGTGTATGTAAAATGAATAGAAAATTTCTTAATGAAAAAATTAAACAAGGAAAAAAATTAAGAAGGAACAGGATCAAGTTAAGCGACAACTCAATTCTGTGATCTAGGTATTAATACAAATCAATAAGACTAGCTAAATCTCTATATGAAAATGAAACTTCTCACACCATCTCAGTGTTTTGTTTTTCATAATTTCCCATATCCTAAAGGATAAATAACATGCCATAAAATCAACTATGTTGGTTAATAGTAATTTTTGCTTAGGGTTCAAACAAAATAAGCCCTGAAATAATTTGACTTATTTAATGTTCTAATTCCCCTTACTTCATCACTATTTCTGTTGTGTGGTGAGAATGAAGCTCAGGCGTGTATGCAGGCTTCAGACACAAGCACTACTGTCTTGAGCCTACTTTGAAGTGAGGCTGCAGAAGAACTTGCAGACATGGTGATTTGATTGCTTTAGTTCCTAGATCGGGGGTTTTGGAGTCCTCAGACATCACATACAAAAAAATCCTCCAAAATAGTTCCAAGACCTCATTACTGGCTTCTGTAATTCTGGATTTCTGAGATCTTGTTCTATCCCAGTGTGTCTGACTCCTGTTGTCATCATGGGAACATCGGTGTAGTAGACTAGTTACTTTATTATCCAGAAATCACAGATGGCATGAAGAGAAATATCTGCTTTCTCTGTGGTTGAAAACATGAAGGTCCTGCTCTGAAACCACAAAGATCACAGACTTTAAAGCCACAGTCAAGGCTATTCTTACATAAGCAAGTGAAGCATTCTACCCACCAGCCCAATGGCCACACTGAAATTCTTTGTTTAGCTATTATACTTTATACATATTTGCCAAAATGCTATGCATACCCCTGATATTTAATAAAAATCACTTTTTTGAGCCCTTAGTTAAAATTCCTATGAACTTTTAAGAGAAAAGGTCAAATGAAGATTTGTGCTCACTTCTCACTTTTAATTAGTCTAGGCACAGAAAACCATGGCACCCAGGCTATGGTGTACTTCATGCAGCTGGGGAGGGCAGCCTGGATGCCCCATAACGGAAAGTCAGTAACACCTCATGATGTTACCAAATGACTGCTTCCTTAATGTGACACTTCCAGGTGACCACTTGTGTCATGATGATTGATACTCAATATTTTTATTGCTTTATAGAAAGTTGATTTCCTATTTTTTTGTGGAATACACACACACACACACACACACACACACACACACATACACAAAGAGCTCAGTTAGCAGACAAAACTAGGACATGATAGAATTAAATATCCTATTAACAGATCAATCATTTTCTATTTAGAAAAGAAAAAAGCATCACAAACAGCTTCTCATACACAGAGGAAAAAAAATGAAGCCATAAATTCTGTGAAATTTGAACCAAAAATTCAGTCTCTGTAGTGTGACAAACTAAAGTAATTTTAAAATCTTGTTTTCTTCTTCACTTTGTTTTGCTAAAGCATTTAAATCGAATGTATGTGTTGAAACATGAGTATAAAGCCAGACAAAATCACATGCCTGTACCTTAAGAAAATAATAAACAGACATGTAAATCTCTGCTTTACTGATCCATTAAAGTAGATTTGCCCTCTTGCAAAGATCATTTAGGGAAGAGGACAAACACTTGATGGCCGACCTACACACACCTCATTCAGGACTCACTGGCAAAACAGATGGCATCTGAGGTTGCTTAATTCGCCAGAATAGGTAGTTATAAGCAAGAAGATTATTAAATCTTCCAGATACCAGGAAACACCTTGCCCCGTGCATGGGAATGCAGCCCTAATAAGGATTCCTATTCCTCTTGCCTCAACATCTCACTAACTTATTGTTCTAGCAGTCTGCAACTGGGCTACCCTGCCGGGATGAAGTCACTCTTTCCTTGACCTCTTTCCAGTCCAAATCCTGAGTATCTTCTTGCAGAGCTCCACAGTTGCCCCTCTGCCACCAGCACCTCCAAAGCACAGTAGACATATTTGCTCCTTCCTTGGCTTGCAAGCCCTGAAGTTCCCAACACCTCCTTTCTCCACTCCTCAAGCCTCTTGAGGCTCCTTTTCCTCTCTGTTTTCTTTAAGATAAGAGTATTTCCCAGTGTTGTAGCTTAAGCCCTCATTCCTTTTCACCTCATGCNCTCTCTTTTAAACTGACATATTTGGGGCCAACAGGAAGGAGTGTCTCCGGGCAGGCATTCAATTCATGTCTGTGGGATGACTCTCACCTGCACCCATCTGACCACTGCTCCTCCAGCAACTGTTCTCAAGTGACTCTCACCACTACCTTCTAGAGAAGATGCTGAGACTAGATGGAGAACAATACATAAGTAGTGACTCACATTCTAACCTAAGTCTGACTGACCTAAAGCCATAGCTTTTGTCTCCACAAGAAGTACTTCAGGGACACAGAGGATCAATGGTCTGATGGGTGGAGTGAGGAGACATACAGAGTGAAGCTATAGCATAATGTCAAAAGTATTCTAAGAGAAAGTCAGAGAAAGGCTGTGGGCATAGAGAGGAAAGAGACACCGACTCTGTCCCAATAAATCTGATGGGACTTCACAGAGATGGTGGCACTGGAGTTGTCTCTTGGACTCCATGAATCTGCCGCATAGAAAGACCTGGGAGAACATTTGAAGCAGCAAGGATGTAGCTGTAACATGAGGAATGGGACCTACTTGAATTGAAAGAGTAAAGTATGATGGGATTAAATGTTGAAGAGGAGACAGGAAGAGACCCAAGGAGATGGTGAGAAAGAGTAGGGTAGCGCCCAATCTGGAAGCCCTGGAGCCAGCCAGGAGGAGTCTTCCAACAAGGCAAGGACAAGTTAGACCTAATCTTTGGAACAGTACCTCCAAGGCTATCACAGTACAGGGACTCCAGAACCTAAAGCCATTTGGGGAAACTTTTTTAATGAATTGGTTTTTCCCACTATTGAGAATTGAATTTGGTTAAGATGGTGTCTGCCAGGTATCTGGCTTCCTACTCCAGAAAGTGTATCCTCTATAGGGTTATTTAGATCACTATGGATGAACAGACAAACTTTT
Organism: Neotoma lepida; assembly: GCA_001675575.1. Taxonomy (NCBI): domain Eukaryota; kingdom Metazoa; phylum Chordata; class Mammalia; order Rodentia; family Cricetidae; genus Neotoma; species Neotoma lepida. Next base: position 7,072 of record LZPO01028352.1, on the reverse strand, counting down.
CTTCAGTGGATTTTAAGCTACACTTTAATTATCTCAGATGTGGCCAGTGGACATCCATTCAAGCAGATTATTGTGTCATTTTAATGTCCTTCTTTTCCTTGAATTATACTGTCTAGCACAGTATAATTTTTGAATTTTGTATTTTGAATTGATCTTGTGCTTTCCTAGCCCCAGTTTCAGAATCAGCTTTTTCTCTAGTATTCCAATCTTCTTATGGGGAACCGTATTTAGAAAGTTCTGCATGTTGGGTGTGTCACTGCTACCAATATGTCCTTGTTTTTAGACAGAATAAGTTAAGTACCTGTGCATGATTATGTATGTACATATATTCGAATATATCTTTATATTTTTGTGGGGATTTCTTTTAAAGCACACATTTCTGAGTCTTACAGCTCTCTTTAATCAGGATTTTTATGTGGAGGTAATAAATTTGTATTTTTTTTTATTTATCTAGGTTTTGAGCAAGGACTAAGAGTGAAAGGACAGACAGCATCAGGAGGCCACTGTGACTACACAGATGAAAGCTAAGGGTTTTTGAACTAGGGCATAAGCTGAAGGACAGGACAAGATTGTAGTAGAATGTTATCTTAAGGTGTGTTACTTTTGCTTATGTTGCATTTGTTTAACTCTGAAGCTGTGTTACTGTGCCTGTGTAAAACACCTGATGGTCTAATAAAGAACTGGCCAATAGCAAGGCAGGAGAAAGGATAGGCGGGGCTGGCAGGCAGAGAGTAGATATGGAAGGAGAAATCTGAGAGGAAAAAGAGATAGAGAAGGAGCCGAAGGAGGAGGACACCAGGGGACAGCCACTCAGCTTACACAACCAACAATGGAGTAAGATTTACAGAAGTAAGAGAACAAGAAAAGCCCAGAGGCAAAAGGTAGATGGGATAAGTTAAGGAAAGCTGGTAAGAAACAAGCCAAGCTAAGGCCAGGAATTCATAAAGAAGAATAAGCCTCCCTGTGTGATTTATTTAGGAGCTGGGTGGCAGGCCCCCCAAAAGAGCCAAAAAACAACCAACAACACAATATTGTCTATACTGAGGGCTAGCTGGACAATGAGAGCAAAAGATGGGGTGGGGAAGCAAGCACCCAAATGTTTCCCACTGGGAACTGCCACTGTTGTAGTTCACACATTGTCATTCACACTAAAAGCATTAAACACGTGTTTAACTAAATTGTCTTCTCACTTTTCTCCTACAGACTATATAATTTATAGAAAATAATTATAAGGCCTGGAGAACTTATAATGGGCACTTGCTGTTCTTCCAGAGGACCCAAGTTCACTTCCTTGTACCCATATTGTAACTACGCTTGTAACTCCGGGGACAAAGGACCCAACAGTCTCTTCTGGTTTCCATAGGTACCACACACATGCGGCATACTCACATAAACACACATATACACATAAATAAAAATAAGAAACTTAAGTAATTATAATAAAACATTCTAGAATTTATATGTCATCCATGATATTTTTATTATATGTGGGCTACAGACAAACTTTCAGTTTAAGCAAGGAAGACTTAGGAATTCATTGTGAGCAGGCCAAGTTCTCACATAAACATAGCCCAGCTAGAGTGACTGTATTTTACCAATCAGCAAAACAGACCTGCAAGTCTTTTCACCAAGAAGCAACATCTGTCACAGCATCTCTTATTTTCCAGGAGAAGAGCAAGTTTGCTGGGGATAGAAGTCATTAAGCCCAGATCCTGCTTATCACCACTGCAGCATGAAACCCACCGGAGCATGAGCAGGATGGATCAAGAAAATGCAAAAAGAAATGTAAAGTTAAAAGGAAATACCCCTTGGACATTCTAACTGCTATAATGGCTTGTTTAAAAGCCAGATGCAAGTACAACCCGGAGGGGGAAATTCCCCATTAGTGTAGTAAAAGCAAGTCTCCATACTCATCAGCCCCCCTAAGGAGGTTTTAAATCCCCTGGGAGGTTTTCCAGGCTTCTACTATCCTACTCTGCTGAAGCAGTGGAGCATCTCCTTGATATCCCCCTCTCTGGGTTTCCAGGACATTCCATGCTCCTCACTTATCTCCTACCCTGTGACCATCTTTCACAAACACTTCTTTTCCTGATGGTCTCTTAAAAGTTGATCTTTCTCGAAGTTCTGGCTCTGGCCTCCTCTCCTCTCCCTACACTCCTATACATGCAGTAACTGCTCTCTCATCTGTAGGATATATCACAGACTCCTTGATGTAAATGCAGTCATGCTTCACCCTAGTGGGACACATTATGAGAACTACACTGTCATGCAATTTCATCAATCTGTGGCCACCAGAGTGTACAGACCGGGAAGGTCTAGGTCAATGCCTCAACATGGCCTCTGAATGCAATCAAGAGATGCAGTAAACATGTGTTAGGAGCTGCTGCTGGCATAAGACAGCATGCTGCTTCATGATAAGCATTTTAAAATATAAGCATATTCTAAAACAACAAGAGTCTATGTAATACATATATGTCACTAACAGCCATTTATTTATCAAGTAGCTATGTACTGTACATAGGTGTATGTTCTATACTTTACACTGGCTGCATAGTAGGTTTGTTTGTGACATCACCACAAACACAAGCATTGTTCTACACTACAACATCAAAAGTTCCATTGTGGAGAAAGCTCTGACATCAGTAGGTAAGAGGTATTTTTCAAATCCTATATAATCTTAAGGAGATCACCAACCTACATAATCCATCACCATATATCACTATGCACAGCATGACCATATGTTCATAGCTGAACTCATCTTTCCCTGACCTTGAACCTCTCCTTGTTCTATTTTAATGAATGATAACTATATCCAACCAGGTCTATGTCAAAATCTTCCTTCATTCTGTCCTTCCTCCCCCTCTGGCTACATCGAGTCACCAGAGATTTGGGATCTCCAGGGTATATTCATTGTTATCCATGCAGACTACCATAATTGTCTTATACCAGCACTATTTTAAGTGTTTCTGGGCTTTCTTATCCAGACACTGCAGCCAGAGTGACTACCTTGGAACCTAAATCAAATAATGCTTTCTCCAGGGAGTCTTCTCTAGCCACTTCTCTCTCTCTTGAATGGGTTAGATACACATTCTGAGTTCCTAGAGAACTTTGGCCACAGTGTAGACACCCAGCTATTCATATATACTCAATATTGTTGAGATATTGCTTAGTTTTGGATCCTCAGTACATCATGGAGTGTATAGAACATGGTAAACACTCAGGAAACCTTTATTGTAAGGCATTTTCATTCTGCTAAACCAAGGGTTTTTTAAATTTTTTTAAAATATTACTTATTGGGGGTAGGATGTGCACATGGCATGGCAGGCATGTGGATGTCAAAGGACAGCTTGCAGATGGTCTTATCCTTCCACCATGTGGGGTCCAGGAATCAAACTCGGGTCATCAGGTTTGGTGGCAAATGCCTTTAACCACTGAGCCATTTGGATGCCCCTCCTTTTTAAGCAGCAACCTCTCTTCACTCCAACCCAAGATCATACCTTGCATTTAATAGAGTACCCTTTCATCCTTTGTAAATCTGAACATTCAACTTGTTTTTGTCTTTTAGGAAAATGAAATTAGTTTTCCAAGTACAGATCAGATGTGTTATAAAATGTTCTTTAATTTCCCTTGGTCTATTTCCTCATGGTTAGCTTGAAGCAATGAAATTTCAGTAGGAAAATCTGATAAACAATATTGGGGAGCCCTTGTATGGAAGAATGTGCCAATGGATGACAGACATGGGCAGCCAGCAGGTCTTAATGTAAGTGGAGAAAAGAGGCAATGTGCTTGGTAGAGGTGATGATCACTCCACTGAACATTACAGAGTTAAACAGGATCTGACCCCCCCTTGGCACCAGACATCCCTGGAGCAAATTCCGGAGTGATTCCTGTGGCTGAAGGAACTAGAAACCCATTCAGTAGGTTGAAGAATAAATGAGAGACAAGAAAATGGAGTTGAAAGTGGTGACAACTAAGAATCTCAGCATCTTCATCAGAAGGGATTTTAGACTCTAGATGAGACCCAGAGAAGTCATACACTTGATAACAGATGGAGCTAGTGCAGAAGTCAGTGCTGTATACACCAATCCCCATGGACAATGCCATGTGCTCCCCCTCCCCCAGGAAGTTTAATATCAGAGAAATAAATAATAGTAAGAAATCCTGAAGAAAAGGTCAAAATCCTTCAATGATCTTCCTAAAATGTAAACTGGCAAACTGGCCTCATCTGAGCTATAAGTTTCACTGCCTGCCAGTCCTTACAGAATGAGCTGTGAATCCTTCAGTGATGCCCTGGGCTTCCTCAGCTTCATCTCCCACATCACACCTCTTGCTCTCATCCTGCACCATAGCAGTACNAACCTACCTTCTCTAGGGCCCTGCTCTTGTAAGTCCAGGTCCTCTGCACAGCTGTTTCTTCCATGTTGTCTCCTCCTTCCCTCCTATCTTTATCCTGCCTGTCAAACAGCCCTTCATCCTTCAAAGGTCACTCTCTTCAAACACTTAAACCAGTGGTTATCAACCTTCCTAAAGCTGTGACACTTTAATACAGTTCATGTTGTGCTGACCCCCAGCCATAAAATTATTTTTGTTGCTACTTCATAACTGTAATTTTGCTACTGTTATAAAGTGTAATGTAAATATCTGTTTTCCAATGGTCTTAGTGAGCCCTGTGAAAGGATCATTCGACTCCCCAAAGAGGTTTCAACCCACAGGTTGAGAACCATTGTCTTAAACAGAACTCCCAATTTTGAGCCACTACTTCTGTATCTTTGGGTCGAACTCTCCTGGGCCAGGAAAACCAACTTCAGTTTATTTAAAGTTGGCAGGTACTACATTACAATCTATGCACACATCTGGACTTCATTTCCCTCTTGTAAACATTTGATCATATTCTCAAAAATTGCTTCAAAGAGTATGTGCTTCCTAGGTCAGAAGGATGCAAACCAAAATTTTCCTTATAATGCAGTCAAAAAGAAAAGAAGAAGGAAGAAAGGAAGGAAGGAGGGAAAACTTAAGCACAAGTCATCCAAAAGAATGATCCACTCATTGTGTATTAGTAACTGTTTTCATCGCTATGTATGACTAAACACCTGACAAGAAGTATCACAAGAGAAGAAAGATTTGTTTTAGCTAATGGACAAGCTCCTGTCCACATGGTAGAAGGCTTCATGCTTACATCTTGGCAAATGAGGAAGCAAAGAAAAGATCCTGGAATTCAGTTGGCATTCTTCTTCCTTTCCCTTTTACTCAGTCCAGGATGCCAGCTCATGGAATGGTGCCACCTGCTTTCAAAGCAGTTTGTTCCCCAGTTAGCCCTCTCCCAGACATACTCACAGGCACGCCAAGGTGTGCTCCACTAGCACACATTCAGCTACTTCCTACATGTTACTTAATTCAGTCAAGTTTAAAAAATTAATCAGTGCACATGGTAAGGTCCAAGCCTATATATTTCAATAGAAAGCATCATGCTTTTAATGGCTACATTTTCCACCCAGACCAACAGAGCAGTAGAGGAAGAAGACAAATGAAATTTTGTGTCAGATTTTAAAGCACCGCAATAATTGATCATTGTTATTATTGAAATTTTTCTTTTCTTTATTAAGTCAGGGTCTCCCTATATGGCCCAGGCTGACCCCTAACTGATAATCCCCCTGCCTCTGCTTCTAATAAATATCAGAATTACAGATGTATACCTCCATACTCAGCACATACACATAAAAATTAACTCTGAATTCTTCCTATCAATCCCAGCTGAGAATATTTTCAAGATTTTTCTCCTCACAAAGTATATAAAAAATGATTTTGATGGAAATCTTACTTACCCNAAATCATCCCTCATTAATGCCAACTAAATTGGAGAGGAAATCAAAGAGCAAATAAAATATTTTAGACATTTACTGTGCCCAATGAAGTTGCTAGACATGGGAACACACATGGAACTCAAGTCAGGTGGAGAGAGAGGTCAATAAAAGCAACATGATAATACAACATGACACAATGGTTCTGGAAGGAAAACATGTGCACTGTGGTCTGAGCTCATGGACAAAGGAAGGCTTAAAATAGTCTGGAGCTGTCGGCAAAGCTTCAAGGAGAGATGGAACTTGCTGTAAGAATGAAGGAAGGGAAGGCTGTATCAGCTGAAAAGACAAAGGGCATGTCAAACAGCTGAAATGGTACATTCAGGGATGAGCCAGCACTCCAGAGGCACTGTGGCCTGCCCTCTTCTGGGAACTGAAAATTCCATGAAATAGCACTCATATTCTGAACTGAGATTCTGTTTATCTTCCTGTCTCTACCTTTTCTGGTCCTTGACTCAATATTTCTCATCACTTAGTTCTTCTTTTCTATGTATCAAGAAATTGCCTACCTTCTTCTTTCCTATTCGTTTTCCCGTGGAGTTCCTGTCCATTCTTCTTCAGTGCAGTCCCCTTTATTAGATGATCTTCCTTGAGATGAAGTCCCCTGGAAACATAGTTTCACTCTCTCTAGAATACAGCTTGTTGGACTAGGTCAATCTCAACACATACTAAGTCAATTAGATTCTCTTTTCTGGGAATTTAGAATTAAGACTCAAAAAAAAAAAAAAGGCTCAGTTGCTTTTGTAGGACCAAGCTGAACAGTCATATGAAACCAGGGACTGAGACAGACTAGGAGACAGCCATGTACAAAACAAATCATTAAGTTAAACAGTCACTCTAGCGCCAGGAAAATTAAAAAAGAAGCAAAGATGTGAATCCCTGTTGTGTATGGAAAGACTTGCAAGAAAAAGAAATAGGAAAAGCCTGGCTGCCTGGCATCTGTGCAGTGCCCGAGAGGCAACCACATGCCCTGTAATAAGGTCCAAAAGATTTCCTTGTCATGTGATAGCTCTTCCTTAACGGTTCTTACAGTATTCATGTGATAGCCCTCCTTAACGGTNCTCACAGTATTCATGTGATAGTCCCTCCTTAACAACGGTTCTCACAGTATTCATGTGATAGCCCCTCCTTAACAACGGTTCTCACAGTATTCATGTGATAGCCCCTCCTTAACAACGGTTCTCACAGTATTCATGTGATAGCCCCTCCTTAAC
>LZPO01028350.1:13217-36246 GCA_001675575.1 Neotoma lepida | reverse complement strand
CTCTGAAATAAAATAAACACTAAAATAAAATTGCAGAATTGTGATAGACTGATAAAACTTATAAAAAAAACTTGAAAAAGTTTAGAAGACTATCTATTCAGTTGCCAATTTCGTTCCAATTACCAATTTGGAGGACGACTTTCTATCTCTTCATTTAAGTGCAGAGTTGAGGTATAGCCAACTAGCATGTGTAGTTCCCTGGGTTTGATTCCTAACACAGCAAAAACTAAAATTTTCAAAAGTTTTACTTCCAATAGGAAAAACCAATTCTTCTTTCAGTTGTCTCAATATTTTTTCTTAAGCCACAATTGCATTTTTTCCATAATCAAAATTCTCAGTGACAGTACCATGAATGTTATAGTCAGGTTACTAGCCAAAGACATGCTATTCTCTTTTTATATAAAGAATTATTTCAGTGAGCCTGTATACAACTGACAAGGAATTAGGAAATACAATGACTTGTTGTTAACCACAGAAGTCATAATAATAGTAAGTAGAGCCAAACTTTTAGAAGAAAATAAGTTTGTTTCCAATATTTTGATATGTTAGATTGGCCATGCCAAAAAGAGGTTACATTGTCCCTGGGACAACCCTGAGATTGCTTCAGGGCACATCTCCAAACCTCATTGTTCTCCTGACTGTGAAGTCTGTCTTCTCACCTCAAAATGAGGTTATAGTTCTCCACCACTGTCAAGAGACACATGAACAGGAACCTATGCTTGGCTGTAGGCCTTATTTTAGTATTGAGTAGCTGATTTTCAAAGGTTATCTTTCCCAAATTAAGGGAGAACAAGACAGCTAATGTGAGGGCTCCTCTGGGCTGACTCTCTGTGCTTACATCAGATGTTTCAAGTTTCTCAATAAGAGGCAATCCTCCAGGTGATAATGGGTCAAAATCACAGTATATTAAAAATGTGGGGGCTGGAGAGGTAAGTGAGGAGGACATTTTTCCTATTTTTATTTCTAGATTGTGTTATTACTAGGATATTCTTAAGTAAAAGACTTAAAGCAATAGATTATATTATTGCAATTCTCATAATAATAAACCAGGAAATACTTGTGTCTGTGCATATTTTTCTACTAATACTTCTAAGCTAGGGAGTTCTTTCTTTTTTAGCATTTTTCTCTTTATCATTTCTGTCTTCCTATTTGCCTTAAACTATGTCCCCTTAAATCCAAATACTTTGTTAGTGTTTTTGTGTGATCAAGTGATATCTTTACCCAAATCCCTGGACTCAACCCCACTGTAGTGACCCAGTGGACAGCTACCCTATATAGGGCCTTACTTCACAGTACCACCAGTCCCTGATACCGTACTCATTGGGAGCTCATTAAAAACGATGAGCCAGAGCATCTCATTCCTGATTGAAGACCCTCCCTGAACACACATGCTCATTCTGTTCTGTCATTTTCTCTTGCATCTGAAAAGAATAAAATCCTGAGTTTTTGGACAAGCTATCGAAGAATGTAAAAGTCTGAACACGTGAATGTGAGATGAAGGAAAACTCTGGATGCTGCTTTAGAGAGATAGACTTGGTAGTCGGCTCTCCTGGTACCTGGCCTTCATTTGCCTTTGCTGTTAGTGAAGGGGCAATCCCCTTGCAACCTTTTCAGCAATAACCATCAATCTTGTCCTCAGACTCTTTCCTTCAAGACCATAAATTGGTTTTACTTCTTACAATAAAAGTTGGCACAAAGACTTTGTTTTTCTAAAAATGATCCATGCAATCAGAAAGTAGGTACCCCAAAGTCTACATTACTCACTCCTTATAGACGATTAATAATCCTTTTTGGCTCACTGCAGCTAAGTGTTCCATCATCAGTTTCATCTTCCATTTTCAAAACAGAGACTCTCAAAGACACTGGGTGAGCACATTGATCATGGCTCCAGAGTCAGCTGATGCTGACTCGATCGTAATGGGCATTCTCTGCAGATTCATTACCTATTTTTCTTTTTCTTTCCTGGGTTGCTTTGTCAATTTATATAAAGAAACTATTTTTCAATTGCATTGTACTCTTGACTACAGTAGCAAAATCAATGCCAGAGACTGAAGGGGACTTTGGTGGCTTGGCTCTGTGTCTTAACACAAATGTGATTTTTTTGTCCTTTTATAAGAAGCATTTTTAAATGTTTAAGGAGTCCATTAAGACAAGCTGATCCACCACTTTTCCTTCACTGTTAAAACGTCATGTTTACACTTGAAGGAACTGGGGTCCAAAGGGGTTAAATGACTTTGAAACACCCCTTTGTTAATCATGACAGGAAACATGTATGCCACGGCTTCACACTGCATCTACATTATTTCATTCTGGCAGTGAAGGTCAAAATTGAAGGCACTTTTGTGCTTTCCCTAAGTTTGAAATCTTGAAAAATAACTGCCTTCTTTATATATACTTTTTAATATTACATTACAATGAAGGTAATATAAATCTGAAACTTCAACTTTGTAAAATAAAATAAAATCCATTTCACAGAATTTTTAACGTCACATTAGTTAACTTATATAAACTCCCTAAATAATAGCCTATATATTCTATGCAATGAATAAACTATGGTATTCTGATTTACCAAACTCTGAGGAATTAGGTAATCAAATAATTTTCTTTATGAACAAGGTGTATTTAGAAAGCAACGTGACAAGTCTGGTTACATGTAGGAAACACTGAATAGTAGCATAAGGGATAAAAAAAGGCCAAGTATACAAGTAGCTTTGAGACGGGCTGATGCCAATGTGACTTGAACATAGGAGATCTTTATGAACTTCCTAGAGACTGAGGTTGATTGTAGGAAATTAAAATTCGACTCTCTTAACATTGTTTGCAGCTTTTGTGTTTGTCATAAAGTGACCTTCAACAACACACTTTCTCTAACATCAACTGAAGGTGTTCTCCTCAAAATATGTAACCTCTTCAATGCACACATAGAAATGGACATCACACAGGGACTTGGGTGCATGTTGTTTGAGTAGCATGTGCACCTGTAAGTATCTTGGGTTATGAGTTACAGGCAGCAGAGGTGATAAAACAAGCAAAATCCTTTGAGATGCTGACCATTTTTATTTAAAAGCCATTCTAAACAGTGACTGAAAGCAAAACAAGTGTAAACTTCACCAACTTCTTTCAAACCTGAAAGAATAATTAAGTCTCATCCAACAACAAGGATTTTAAATACTATGAGAATGAGATTTCCTTTGTACAACTCATTCTTTTATTTTTCAATAAACCAGATCAGAATCACGACAAAAAAATAATTAATCTGTAAATGTACGGGACTGTTCTCTACAAAACTCCCTTTGGCGTTATATGCCAGCAGATCTTGTGTTCTAAGAATGAAAACTCAGATTGGATGTTACTGTGCTAGGGGTCATTCACATCTCCTGTGGTTAGGGGCACTGGACAGATGGGGTGGGTGCACTGGTGCGCTCTGAAGATGCCCATTGCTACTATTCAGCTACATGTACAGGAGCCGGTCCTCTCACTAGGGCCAGAAAAGCAAAGCATCAGATACTATTTTCCAATGAAGTAGCAATGCTCTATTAGCTGTTTTGCTGTTACACGTTTTACCACAGGCGACTCCTCTTTCAGCTGCCTTCCCGTATGTGGCCCAATGATAAATTTTATCAGTGGTCAGTGGGACAGGGTTGCAGCCTGGGCAGCTGCACAGTGGCTTTTTATCTAGCTTAGTTCTCTCTGTCATGCCCCCACCCAGCCAAAGCAACATTTTCTCGGTGTAATTTATGTTGTGGCATCACTGTCGGTAGATGTGCTGTCAGCGATTTGTGTTCCCAGTGGAAGTTTACATGGAAATGAGATACTTAGCCCACAGAGTAAAGTCAAGGGTGGAGGAAACCAATAAAAATGCTATACCTGCTCAGTCCTTTAGGGGAAAATGTAGGCGGTTGTCTTTTGCTGGGAAAGCGAGTTTTTCGGTGCTCAAGCACTGTTACAGAGTGCTCCGTGCAGAGTTAAAGGGGCACGGAATCAGCTCTTGTCTTTGACTTTCCTCTAGTCCAGAGTCGTTACAACTCTGACACAACGAATTTTTAAGTTAATAAGACAGTTCCAACTTTAGAACCTAAAACTTTTAAGCAAAATTTGTGGTGTTCATATCATTGAAAAAAGTGGATTCATATGATGAACATTTTGTAAAGTCCAAAGATTCAGCTTCGTGTAGCTTTTAATGGAGAAACCATTTTACTGAATAAATATTCTTTGTCCCCATATGGCTTACCATAAAAAGATTTTTAAATTATCCCATCGCAGGATATTGAGAAGCTTTAGAAACAGTGGCATACAACGTGAGAAAGGAAATAAAGGCCCCATTTTGATTCCTTAGCCACCGGCTCCTGAGGCATCTAAAGCTCTAGAGTTTGCTCAGACGCTCATGGTCCCCATCTGAAAGGTGCACCTACATGCCTGAATCCTCCTTCATTCTGAGGGACAAGAGGAAGGGAGGGAACACAAGTAGGGCTCTTCCATACATCCACAACCTTGTTTTTCTTACTCCATTCTTTTTCTCTTAGAGAAAAAAAGAAAAAAGAAACAAAACAAAACAAAACAAAAAACTTCCAGAGAGAAGATACATACATAGAGACTCCAGAATCTTCCTAACAGATTCACTACATTGTCATAAGTAACTTCCTGTCACAGGTGTGGTAACAACCTATATCCTCACATGTTAGCAGTTACTCTAATGCCTTAACTGTTTTCCTAAGCATTCATAATGTGGTATCTGAGCTGAACTGAAATGATAGTTATTTTATACAAAAGATGCTCAGAAAGCAGCTTAACTTCCATTGATCACTGCTGAGGTTCTGGGCAATCTTCCTCTAGTCACACTGGAAAAAAACTAAAAACCCTGATCTTTCATAGTTGAAACTTTTCACACTTTTGAAACAATTAAGGACCTGTCCTTAGCAATTTGCTTAGAAATTAATGTTTAAATCCAATCCCTGTATCGAGTGTGTGCTACCACAGTCCTGCTGGGATTTTGAATAGACAGCAAAGCAGTGTGCACAGCTTCCACAGACCAAACTGCCAGTATATGTATTCAGCTTTGTAAATATGCCTTTAAAAATACCTTGCCATATTTAGCCACTCCTAAATATGTATTTACACAAGTCTACACACTGTGAGTGTTTACCTGGGAGACAGGAAAGGCCTCTTTGGTAAATAATATGTGTTTTATAGCCTTACATGAAGGATTTTTTTGTTTGCTGTGTTAAAAATCAGCTCCTCTCGGTTATAATTTAATAAAAAATTTTCCTTGTAAATTTATGATGTAGCACTTGAGGTAAAACTTGCAATGTTTAAAAAAAAAAAGGCAACCCTGATATTAGCTTTGAGTACAGAGTATCTGTGAATCATTTTGCTGAAGACTTCAGAAAATACAAACATGGATGTGATCACTGAAGACCAAACAGATAAAAATAACCTGTCAGATACAGTTCAAAGCTCAAGCCTAAAGTTAAAAATTCAGAATCTCTAGGAAAATCCAAATAGTAATAACGTAAATAGTTTGCTCTTAATCTTTTAGAATATTTACAGTTTATATTACATGCTGTGTATATTGGTAAAACTTTCTCAACTAACTAAGCAAATTATTTAAAACCAAGATGTGAAATTCTCATAGAAAAGCTTCTTTCCAATCACCCTGGGCTAAGGACAGAAAAAATTTAGTGCACACTCTAACTGGTAATAAATAGTCTTGAGTAATTTGGATAGTTTCAGAATTTATAAGTTAATATGTGACTTACTCCAGAATTAATGAATGTAACTCCATATTCAGAATGAAGTATTTAATATTAACAGAGAAAAACACATCTTGTTTTAAAAGCTGTATTTATCCTTTTGTTCAAAAGTGAAAGATACCAAGTAAATTAGGAGAAATTTGAAATCAAAGGACTACTCCATTATTCATCGTTTCTCACTGTTGGATCAGCATCCCCTACCATGTCTGTGTTCTTCCTGCTACACTTGAGAAACTACTTAAAATTAACCAGCTACTACCTTTACTTCTGAGCTGCTGTGATATACCAGTAATGGATAGGATTTGATTTGGTGTTCTCCCCTAAAGTCCAAGAGGCATCACTCTTGTAATTGGCTCACTACCTTACAGAAGGTAAGTGCATAGGATTGCCAGTGGATTGTATCTGTAGCAACTGAAGAATATCTTGTCATCATTGGACACAGAGACCTGCAATAAAATATAAACAAAGGCCCCTATGTGAATTGTAATGACATTTAATACATCCTCTCCTCTCTCTTTGTTTTCTGTGTCTTGCAGTTATTTTTATCCTTCAGCATCTTTCCATGTATGGGTGTTTGTGAAAGAGTAATGATGTTTCATTTATGAGGCAGAAGCAAACACAAGGATTTTACTTTTTTCAATCTAAGTGATGGAGTCACATAAGACAGAAATTTCTCAATTATTTTTTCTAATGGACATAATTTTTACTTCTTGGTTTTACCCCATGGATACACTGATGGCCTTGGCTAAGATGAATGAAGACAAACCCAAATGTCATGAGGAGGGAAGAGGGTAGGGAGTAACGATCAGATGATGCTAGGAAAAGGAAGGAGATAAGAAAGTATGTGTTGGGGGAGGAGTCAGTAACCAAAATGCAACATACACATGTATGAAATTCTCAAACAACAAAGTTAATCAATAAAAAAGAAAAAGTTGTGCACAATTTCAATATAAATAGGTACATGCAAACTTTCCCAGCTTGTCTCTAAGTACAGTTGGGTGAGAAAGAAAAATATATAAAAGATTGAAAATGCTCACATCTGACATTCAAAATGTAAATCTTTTTCTTCTATTTATTCTTGAGATCTTGAAACATGCATACTGTTATAAAGATTAAAACAATTCCTTAAAATATGAAATGTGATTTATTTTGTGCTTGGAAGTAGTAGAAATTTAAATGCAATGGTATGTTCCATGGCATGGAACAGGAGATTTTGCAACTGAGTTACTAATTCAAATCTGATCCAGAGCATATTAAAAACCTTTCAGTCAGCTATTATGAACACCTAAGTAATATCTGATTGCATTTTCATACAAATTTTACAACTGCAGTGGAGTATATTGTCTATACTCATACTCTCAAAATCTGTTTTATTGTCTTCCAATTTAAAAATGGCATGTAATGAAGTCATTATTGTCCCGATACTACCTGAATATGTTCTCAAAAAAATACATGACAAATTCCCCTACTTTTTGAGTGTGACTCAAGGTAAAACCCTCTTAGATCCATCCTAGATTCTTACATACACATAGGCAAAGCCAGTCAGATTGATCATACCTACGTATAGCATATCTTTCCTCATTTCCGTGAATTGTATCCAGGGCACTGAAAAAACTCCCATATATGAGCAAGATCAGATCCCTAACCTCTAAAAACATCACCATCTGTCTCTCAATAGCCATCACTTAAGGAAATATAACTACTTCTGTGCACTTAATTCAAACAGCCACTCCACATCTTAACTGCACTAAGACTTGGGTACGGCAGAGCTAACCCAAGTGACCAACACCTGAATGTGAAAAGGCTGCCCTTCACCGTTGTTGTCTGTTTTATTGGAAACAGTTACGCACAAACAGACTTTCTTCCCTCGGAGTTATTTTCTAAAGCTGAGACAATAGCTCGGAATTCTAATTTTGGATAAACCTGAGACCCACAGTCACTGAAGTAAGGGGCAGGGCAAAAAGTGGGTTTGGCTACAACTAAGTCATGATATTCCAATGTAATCAGAGGCAATCTTAGTTGATAATGCTTGAATTGATCCTGTAGATATGGCACTTGGATTCTAATTCTGAACTGAACAACTATACACCATTCAGGGCCAATAATAGAAGTTATGGCAGAAATAGACATATCCTAAAGAATATAGTTGAAAGCAGCAGTTAAAGTAAAATAGAGGGATTGGAGCTCTCTTCACAATCCTGAATTAGTCTCAGCCTTACAAGTGTCATCATTTCTGGTTTTAAGATTCTTCTCAATCAATGCTCAATTTGTATAAATATAGGACTAGAGCTGTTGGCAAATGTTACACCTGCATTCATGAAGTAGGTTTTAGCCTATGTCAGACAGAACCACACCAATGGGCATACCCTCACTTTGGTTCTTGAATGTAAAGAAGCTAAGTTTCCTGTAATGAATAGGATTATTGAAAGAGCATGGGTTCCATAGTTAAATACATATCATATTTTCAAGCACCAGCAGGCACCTACTGCACAAACTGCAATGCATGTAAAAAGTCCACTCAAAGGCACTGTGCAAAGGATGCTCACATTTCAGTAAATTTTAGATGCAGTAAGCTATGGTTATCTCAGCCCATCATTTGCTTCTGCAGAGTCTCCTTTCCATTAACAATTCACATGTTCCTGTTACTCTGTGAAATTAAACAGACCTAACCATGACATCTATTCACATAAAAATATAATACATGTAAAAAGTCATAGTGATAAACTTTATCATAATCAGGGGAAGATGCAGGATAGTGTTCATAGCAAAAGAAATCTCTGAGTATCTCATTCTAACAGATAATTATGATTTTCTTATCCTTACAAATTCAAAGCACCAAAATATAAAGGCATTGGTCATGAGGACAATGAGAATACCTTGGTCCCTACAAAGGAGATGTTTAACATCTTACTATACAAGTCTTAAACTCTCAAACCAAAAGTTCTGCCAGTACTATAGTCATTCTTTACACATTGATGTTGATGGTTTTGACTCAAGCTGCTGAGTTATTAGTCAGTTATTTTATATACTGTAACCCTCTTTTATAATTCTTATGTGTAATTCTTTCTGCCTTTAGTCTATTCTCAGTCAGTAAGTCTATATTTACCGTGGCTACTTCATTGAAATTAGAATCACAGACCTTTGAGTTTGTCTGTCTGCATCACATGTAGGGAGCTCAAATATGAAGTTTTTACCATCTCTACAAGGACATTATCAGCATCTCTAGGTTCCTTCTAGATTATCAGGAACATTAAATATACATTGAATTAATAGTATTAGTTAGGATTCTTACTAAAATTATTTTGGATATACAAAAAGAGGTGGNGCCGGGTGATGGTGGTGCATACCTTTAATCCCAGCACTCGGGAGGCAGAGGCAGGTGGATCTCTGTGAGTTCACGGCCAGCTTGTTCTACAGAGTGAGATCCAGGACAGGCGCCAAAACTACACTGAGAAACCCTGTCTTGAAAAAAAAAAGAAAGAAAGAAAGAAAAAAAAACAAAAGGAAGTGGATAGATTTAAAGAAATTATTTATTCCTAACTTAGACTGGAAACTTTAAACACATACCAGAGATGGGTAACATCTCAACAGGTTGAGTTCTTTCAGGAAACTTGAATATAATATAGAATTTCATGCAGCACCCAAAATTCTTTGACTTACAACTCCTAACTAGCTGGTGGTTAGAGTACACATTCTGGGAATGTAATTCTCCAAGTCTAGCACAAGTGTATTGGAACATGAAAGAGGGGTTGTCTAAAGCTTTGGGAAAGCCCTTGGTTTTCTTCATTGTTTTTCGTGTGACAGTGATTTCCCTGCACGAAATGGAAAATGATTCCTTGGCACATGGAATCAACCTTCCCTCCACATCAATTCCACAAGAAGATATGACCCAAACAATGTTAAGGAAAAAAATCTACCCGGAACCATAGCAATTCTCAAGGATAAGTGGTCGCTGCTATCTTGATCTTGGCAAGAATTTTACTGCAACCATTTTGAACCGAGNATAATAAAAGTCCTTTGTCAGGAGGCCCAGTGGAGTTTTGGTGATTGTGTGAGTGATCTCCCTTTGGTAGTTATGACCAGGTAACTGCATAGTACCCATACTATCCATACAGCAAGAGAAGTTGGTGATTTTAGTTTTGAAACTGGAACAAAATAAATAATTTGGGCTGTTAACAAATTACTTATGTGTAAACCGTATCCATAAATAAGAACAAAAGATTTGAGCTAAGCTGAGGTTCTTACAGGAGGGAAGCTTGGTAAGATGTCNAAGTTCTGCCCCTTGTCAAGAGTTATTTTAAAACATGATGTGAACAGTAAATAGACAGAACTAAAATATAACATCATATAGTTTAAATGCTTCAATTTGTTGATAATTTGAAGACCAATGGGAATGGATAAANTCGTACAATAATTTCCTAGTGTATGTTTGTCATCAGTGAAAAAGGTTTTATTCACTACTACAGTTCAGTAAATACCAAGTACCAAATAGGGCACTAAGCAGAACAAAGACAAACTAATGCTGTTAGCCACACACACACACACACACACACACACACACACACACACACACACACATCTAGCCACAGATTCTGAGTGTTAATCCTCTGGCTAACAGAGGAAAAGTGAAAAAATAGACCATAGAAATTTGATGATAGAATTTTAAAAGAAAGCTTAACATCACAGGAAAACATCACCTTTTTCCAGCTTCTCAGTGTGAGGCTCTCTTTCTTCCCTCTCCTCTTCGATCGTTTTACTGGTTAGAGATGTTGTCTCATTTTCCTACAAGGTCAGGGTCATTGTTGCTTCTCTTTTTTATAACTATCCTTTTAGCTATTGATCTAAAGAAGATCACACCTCTAGAAGAAGTTCANGTCAAAGATAACACAAGCCAAATGCTTCTTATCTAAGGAGTATATTAATTTCTTTCTTTAACATATTGTGATTTCCCAGAAGGACCCAGGAACACCTAGTGATACCCAGCACTAATTCCAAGGGACACAAGCCTGAAAAGAGAAGAAAGTGCAGGGCAAAGCTGATGTTCTTTAAGTTTTGATACCACGGGGCCATTTTATTATTCATTATTTAATTCATTCTCCCATCAAAGACTTAGACTTGCTCCAACAATGCAAGGCAAAAATATAGAGTGCGTCTGACTCATCCACGATGGCAAATACTGCTCCGAAGTGTGTAAAATTTCTCCTAATATACCCAAGATTTTGAAGAAAAGTGAAGAACCTGTCAATGGGACTGAAACTGAACTACTCAAGNTTGCTTAGTGTTTCTAAGTGAGGAAGAGCCAAACCAATAATAATATTGTGGCATTGATTTTTCATGGTTTCAGCCACACCCACCTCATTACTTAATATATTTTCTTCTCCTAATATGTGTTCAATCCTTTTTGATGGCCTGGCTCAGAGCTTAGAAAACAGAGCCAAACCAGATCCCTTTGGTTAGACTTGAGCTTGGCTGGACTTTCAGTGACTTCCACATACTAAGAGTTATTCTCAAAAAGGGCCAAATAGAATAATAAAGCCAGTGTACTAGTTGCTTTTCTCCTAGCTGTGAGCAAATATCTGACAAAGTACAAGTGAAGAGAAGAAGGATTAATTGTGGTTAACTGTTTGAGAGGTGCAGTCCATTATAGCAGACAAAACATTGCAACAGAAGTGCAAGCAGCTAGTCAGAGTGTGTCCACAGTCAGAGAGCAGAGCAAGATGAAGCAGGGGGCTTATCAGACTTGTCTGTTTCCCTCTTCTATTTTACCTGAACACACAGCCCATTGGACATTTCAGGGTGGGTTTCTTTCCTCAGTTAGCACTCTCTGGAAATAACTGCACCTAGTGGTATGTATCCTAGATGAGTAGAAACCCGCCCTAATTGACAATGAACATTAAGCACCATAATTACATATCTAACAAGGATTGAACATCAAAGTCTGTTGAGCATTCCTAGGAGCTTTAGACCTCTGTGTATGATATGTCACTAAATCTCCTCAGGGAAGTGACATCAGTTCCATTTTGCAGATTTTCCAAGATGACAGAAGTAGTAAGCAGGGGCTGNGGAGTCAGCCAGTGACCTTCAGAGCACTATAGAACTACAAGATTCCTGGTCATTCTTTGAGACAGGACAAGTTAGGATTGACAGTTTGGGACTTTTAGGAAGCTTCGTATCCCGGTGAATGTGAAGAGTAGCTGGGATTTCCTGCTCACCTTCAGACCAGAGGCTCAGTGTTCACAAGCATGGAGTCAGTGGCCAAACCTCCCACACTGCCAGCACCACATCAAAGAGCAGTGAGAGAAAAATGAGTATGATTGCACACCCATGCTACAAACCCTTCTTTGATTTATAATTTTGTATTTCTTTTTTGATGTAGTCAAGGTAGTCTGATGTGCCCAGTATTGCCATACTGGGGCAGAGGTTGCACTAAGTATAAATTACCTCAGGTCAACCCTAAAATAGCGTTGGTCTTCTCACCCCTGGACTTCAAAGTGTGCCCCATTCTCCCTGTTGCTCCTATTGCTCCTGTGGTGACTCTGCAGTGGTCACAGACTGAACAGCCTGGGTGGTCCTCCACTGCTAAGCATTCTCCCAGACTGAGATCAACCACATACCCTCTTAGGGGGTAAGGCAGGCAAGGGAGAAAAAGATAAAGCTGATAAATACACCCTGGCCTTCTCAAAACNCCACTTGGGGAAAGTCAACTGAATACAAGTAGTCTTGCTTATGTGAGGCAGAGCTTTTCAACAAGCNGTCACTATCTAACACTGCCTTGGGTTTTTCCTTCCTTGCTACAATATAGCGATGTGAGAGACCATGTAGCCTCTCATGGGTAGTGGGAAGATCATGAAACTAAAAGGAAGAGGATTTTACCTCTGTCGTTCATATACTCACATTCCTAGCCTTCCATATCCATTATCATTCCTCACTGCGTATTTTTCTGGGTGTTGGACAGTGAGACTTGTTTATTGATTCCTGATGATGGGACAAATACAAAGTTTGTCTTCCAAATCTCCTCATCCCATGACTCTGCTACAAAACATTAATCCGCAGCCAGTAAGATTCTGCCCTCGCTGGAATGCAAATGGAATCAGATTTGGCCTCCTCCAGAGAGCAGACATATCTCTGTGAGTGTTCACACCTACCCTGAGCGCACTTCTTCTGTGGTAAAAGAAAAGATTATTAAACTTAGAACAGCTTTTCAGCAGGATAAGGAACTGACTGACAAGTGGCATTAACCCAGTTACCAGACAGTTTTAACCTGACAAAAGTTAGCCAGAAAAGTCAGTAGACATAGGACCACCAGCCTACACAGCTCTGGAGGAAGCTTCTTTCTTTATGAAGTCCACGAAGGAACCAGAACTAGTACTTGAGAGAATAGGAAACATTCACGAAGCCTCTAGGATTTTTAGGGACATAGGCTCCGAAGAAGGGGAGCAGACAACTGTTTTGAACTTAGAAAATACCTCATCCAGCAGACTCAAGGCGCGGATCCCATGGTCTTTTCCTTCCCTTTACTCCTTTGTGGTGAGTCGGGGATGCTTTTTACCCTTCCATCCTTTGCAACTGCTGAATCTCTCCTGCAGATCTGTAAAAGCAAATGGGCCATCTCCGGATTACCCGCCAGCATCACATCNTGTGTTAGAGCTGCTGAGGAGCGTGGAGCAGGGCAGCCTCCAACACATCTGAAAGCAAGCCTGCTATCCTGNCTCTCTCAACAGAAACACTGAGCATTTAATTCCAGCCAAAGCTTGTTTCACCTTGTTGTCTACTGAGTTGAAGTTGTTATGTATCCCCCATTCCTGAGTCTATAGATTAATATTTTCCTCTGACATTCTTGCTGTTAAAATTTTTTAGTGTATGTGAAAATAATTCTCTGAGGGACATNTGCATAGACATTAGACCTGAGCCCCAGGTGTATCATAATTAGCTTTTAAATGTATTTATAAAAAAAATAAATAAAACTCAAGTTGAAGACAGCTAAAACAACGAGCAGCTACAGTTTGAGCTAATTAACTCTCCTGGTAAAATCCAGTGACTAGACATTGTGGTCTTGAAAAGCTGTGGTGATGTAGCTACCCATGATCCCAGGTGCTTTATTCTTTCGAAGAATTAATCAGCTTTGTGATGATGAAGAACCTGAAATTATTTTTAGCTCTGGTTTTTGTTTACTTTATTATTTCTCGATTTATGTATTCTTCATTTTTTCCCAGTAAAACCTTCCAGTGATGGCTTGAAATTAGTGAAAAGAATTTCATCACTTTCTCTTCTCCTCCACGAACTTGCAAACATTCACAGAATGGGGCAATCGTGTGCCTTTTGTGGCCTGAATTTGGCATTCTCGGAAGCTAAAACAGACTGAAGATAAGGAAAGAAAGAAAATTTCCAAACTTATTCTTAGAGAACTCTAAGGATGTTAAGCTTCCCTGCCTGCCCCATCATCTTTGCCTCCCCAGGGGTACACCATATTCACTGGGAGCTGATATGCAGTATAAGAAAAACCACACCTGTTGGCATATGACCAATGTTTTCTGGTCCCAGGATAGACCAGAGACTAGCCCTTTGAACTAGCACTGTGAAAACTAGCAAGAAAGTCTGGAAAAATTATAATAACGATGCATTCGACCATAGTGACCTCCCCCAAACACCCTGAAAGAGAAGATTCCCTTTTAGCACAGTCTATGTTTTGACCACCTTACAGTTTACATGGCCTGAGAAAGCTATCCAAAAGACAGACAAGAGAAAAGCATCTGTTATCTTATGTTGAGGGAAGCAAATGTTCACTCAGAAATCAAAAGAGCTAGCCTCTAATTCCTTCTCTGACATTAACTAGTTTTGAGCTTCATGGAAAACAGTCTTCACACAGAGTGAATCCAGAGGATGCCTGTGGCTCATTCCATCTGTAAAGATTCTGTGAAGAGAGTGTGTTCTCTCTTCTGCCCCTTTGAAGACCAGCTGCTAATTTTGTGCTGATGGAAGGTATGGGGATGAATCTCAAAGAAACTCAGATTTACACCTCGGAAAACTGGAAGGGAGTTTGCAAAGACACATGTCTACCACTCTTCTGAAATCAAGAGAAATCTGTCAGGGCCAATGTCGGTTATATATCTGTGTGAGAAGTATCATTTTCCAGATATATCAATTACTAGTTAGAAGGTTAAGTCAAGATTTCTTGGTGCAGCAGTCAAANAACTCTGAAAACTGAACTCAAATGAATATATATGACGACAACAATAGAAACACCAAATGAACATTTTAGTCCTTATTTTGTGCCAGACACTGAGCTGGAGATTTCTGCATGTGTTATCTCAGCTTAGCATTATACACACGCTCTGTCCTCTCATTCTGTTCTCCAATTATCCCCCCAAGCTGGCCTGCCATCTGCCCACCTCCTGCACAGAGAAGCCGTGGGAGGCAGGACCTTTATACACAGACATCCCAACCAGTCCTTGTCCATACCAAGACTTTATAACATTCCTATCAACTTGTTCCTGGGCATAAGGAAAAAAACCCAAAAACCTCCATATTAGTCAAAGATTTAAAAAAAAAAAAACACAGCCTCAATGTTTATCTGCCTTTTCCTGGTATACTTCCTTCAAGACTTCAAGAGTACTCTGTCTATATAAGGAGGGACACTCCAGTGTCTAGATCAATATCTGAAAAAGCTTTTAAGCTATAATAACTATAGTCTTCAGCACTCAATATATTTTGACAAGATGCACCTCTATGCCAAGTGAAATGGGTGACTCTTAGGCAGGACTTTAGACCCCACTCCTCCTCTGTCTACAAAGTGCTTTCAGTAGAAAAGTCCATAATCATTACACCAAATACAGGAGCAAAGCATTTCCAAGGACACACTTTGAATTCTCTATAAGTCTAAATAACTTCAAAACTACATTATAGTGTTGCTACATAATGAGTCAAATTTATTCATTAATTGCAGTCCATTAATCATAAAATGCTAAGACTGGCCAACTCTACCCACCCCTCCCCCCACACAAAAAAACTTGGATTTTGAATGAGTTAAATTCTCTTTTAGCTTTTTTTATTTTTGTTGTCGATTTTGTTTTCTTTTAGTTCAACCTCTGTTTCAACTTCCTGCTACTGGCTATTTTGTTAGAACAAACTGCTCCATCTTTAGTTTCTGAAAGGAGTCAGAAGAGATCCGGGAATAGTAGTCCCATCTCTCCTTTTGCATACTTCTCTCCTTTCTGAGATGTGGAGCAGCCATTGACTTCTAGGGAATTCTCTTGAGACTCAATTATAACTACCAGGCACAAGAGCAGGAGACACTGCTCCTCCCTCCTCCCCAGTAAGGGCTGCTTCTAAGTAACACAGGGGTACTCTTGTGGGCTTGTAGGAGACAAACCATGGAAGGCTAGGCCCACACTCATTCCTTTGGCATTGGCATTTAGCCTCAATCACCTCAGAAATACAAATATCTAATGCCTAAAGCCAGAAACTCTCTCACCAAAGTGGATATTAACAGTTTCCAGCCTTTCCCCATCTCGGGCATCCTAGACATTGACATGGAGCAAGCATAGTAATAGTTTAGCAATCATAATTTTGTTGGCATGACAGAAAGANCATATAAACTGTTCTCAGTTAATGTGACTGAGAGTCATTCCATGTCATCCATTCCCTTCCAATGTCCTGCATTTAGCATGTTTTCTTTTAAAATTTCAATATTCTTTCTTCATTCCCCCTCTGTCAGAGCCTCTTCTAAAGGTATTGAGAGCTTTTTTTTTTTATTTTTCTCAGACTGTGCTGCCATCTCCACAGTGTTCTCTCCATTCCTTATTGTTCCCCTTCGTTAGCTTCCATCATTTCACATCAACCTTTGAGCACCATTTGCTCGCTTACGATAAGCCAATGATAGTTGTTCTCTATCATCCTGACATGCATCACTGTCCTCAAGTATAAATGTTACTCAATAAAAGCCATCACCAAACCAGCCTTTGACATGGGTAAGATGAAAAATAGAATAAAAATCGGGGGCTCTCACATTAAAAGATGTGTCTGCTGCATTTAGAAGAAAAGATCTGATGGCCGGGCAGCTGACAGGGGCTAGAAATCACCGACCACGCATGTGCGGTGAGCCTTGGGCACATTATATACACACTCCATTTTTCCCTTCTGTAAGTTGAAGACAAGACAGTCTCAACATTACAGGCCACCTGTGACAACTAAAAGGACTCTTACACATAAATCCTTAGATTCTTAATATTTCTAGATTTAAGAAATACATTAACGTTTCTCTCTCTTAGCAGATATTGATTGCAAACAGCTTCTTAGTCAGGGGAGGGACTGTGTCTACTTCCCCTTCTCATGGTAGGATTTTGTCTGGTTTGACCTTATCTGTGCCTTGTCCATGCTGGCTCAGTCTCTGTGAGTTCATATGTGCATGTATCAGTCCTGTTGTGCCTAGGGAACAATGTTTCCTCAGAGTCATCTACCACCCTTGGCTCTTAAAATCATTCCTCCTCTCCTGTATAAATCCCTGAACCTTAAGGGAAGAATGTGATAGACATTCCCTTTAAAACTGAGTGTGCAAGATTTCTAACTAATTACACAAGGTCTACAAAGTGTCCAGTTGTGGGTCTCTGTGTTAACTGCAATCTACTGCATGAAGAAGCTTCTCTAATCATGGCTGAATAATGCATTGATCCATGGGGATAACAATGTATCATCAGGAGTCATTTTATTGCTGTATTCATTTAATAGAAAACTACTAGTAGCTTAATGGTTTTAACAAAAAATGCTTCCCTAGTCCCAGCTTAAGTTTAAGAATTACCACACTGCTCTACTATTCTACTTTTTAAGAATATTACTGAATGTGGTAGTGCATAACTTTGATCTGAGCACTTGGGAGACAGAATCAAGTAGATATATGTGAGTTCCAGGTCAACCAGAGCTACAGAGTGAGACCCTGTCTCAAAAAACTAAAGAAAAGTACATTTTATGCTAGAATCCAAGGAACGCAGTGTGTGTGTGTGTGTGTGTGTGTGTGTGTGTGTGTGTGTGTGTGTTTGCATGTGCTTCCCTCCATTTGTGAACTTAAACAAAACTATCTGCATTTCATAAGGTTTCATCAGTAAACACTATTTAAAAAATAAGTAAAAATAAAATCCCTGCTTTCTGAAAGCTACTTGAAGGACACCAGTCTCAAAGGACACTAATATCTACATGACAGCCTGCTGATAAAACTATTACTCATTGAAGATATGGGTGACTCAAATAACTTTTTGAATATAGAAACAACTCCTGCCTGGCATGGCATAGGAAGGCCTNGGAGAGCCAGCAGAACCACATCTAGACCTTGACACTATGGGGAAGGCCTAGCACAATGGGAAAACAGGGTAAGGACATCTTGAAGAAAAAAGTGTAGAAACTGTGTCCAAGAGTCTAGAGAGCACAAAGCATATGCAGGGCATTCACAAACATGCTAAAACAAAGCAGAAATGTTTTGTACTGAAAACCCATGAATGAAGCAAGACCAGCTTATGCTGTGTTCACTGGCTACAGATCTTTGAATTTCCCCTGTAATCTGAATGTGAGAAGTGTGGTAGTTTGAATGTAATTGACCCCCATAATCTCACACGGAGTGACACTATTAGGAGGTGTGGTTTTGTTGGAGTGGGTATAACCTTGTTGGAGGAAGTGTGTCCACACATTTTTTTTTTGTGGGAGTGGGCTTTGAGGTTTCCTTTGCTCAGGATATGGCCCAGTGTCTCAGTTGACTTCCTGTTGCCTGCAAGATANAGGGACTCACAGCTGTATCTCCAGCACCGTGTCTGCCTGCATGCTACCATGCTCCCCATTATGATGATAATGGACTAAATCTCTGAAACTGTAAGTGAGCCACCACAATTAAATGTTTTCTTTATAGCAGTTGCCATGGGCATGATGTCTCTTCACAGCAATAGAAACCCTAACTAAGACATCTGGACAACTACCTCTGCCTAATGAAAAACATTTCATTGAATATAATAATACTGAACATCCTGGGGTGTTTGACTCTTAGGGAAACAAACATGATTGATTATTAATGACTTCAGGAGGCAGCGATGGCATATAAGTCCTTTGTCCACACCAGGTGACAGAAACAATGGAGGTCAAGGAGGACAGTTTTAGTAAAGAATGACATGATAAAAAGAGATGCTTTTCAAAAATTAATTTGGCAAAAGATCATAAGATAGGCTTCTAAAGGAGAATCAAGATAACTGCTTTGGAGGCCTTTGCCAGAAACAGTACATTCACAAAGCAAGCATGAAAGAAGAAATAAACTTAAAAGACTGTAAGAAGAAATCAATGTTCTTAGCATAAATAGCTTCTGGAAAGTCTTTAAACTGAGCTAAGGTGTTTTGACTCTTAAAAAGGTACTATAGTGACTAGCACATACATTAGCAATGATTAGTTTATCTCATTCATGCCACTTACAGAGAGTGCAGTGTGATGGGATTTGAAATGGAATACAGGTAATCTCTGACAGATGAGAGATAAGGAGCAGTTGGAATAACTTGAACAATTGGATACCTTGGTTAAATATGTAAAAATGGAACGAGGGCATTGGCTCAGTGGGTAAAGAACTCACNACACGATCATGAAGTACAGAACTCAAATCTCAGTTCCCAAGTATAGCAGGCAGATGAGTGAGGAGATCTGACTACAAGTCCAGTGTGCAGGAGGCAGAGACAGGGGTCCCTATGACAACCAGGCTAGCTACACTTGTTGAATTGGTGAGCTCATGGGGTATAAGGCAGAGGGAGAAAAAGCTATATCTATGTCTGTTGATAAAACTATTTACACAAAGCCCTTTAATTATGAAGCTCTGAACTAAAGAAAATCAAAATTATGTAATTGAGGTACATCAGCCCACATTCTATGCTTCACTTAGAAGAAAGACTGATGTTTACGAAAACTGAGTAACAGGGTAAGAAGTGGAGTAAGCTTTGCTTAGCAAATGCCCTTAAGTTACGTTGAGCGGAAATCACCTTGTCTGTTTTCTAGAATGTGATCAGTCACAAATGAAAAAGATTCCCAAAATGGTAATATATATAATATATATATAATAATATATATATATTATATATTTATGTATATAAATATATATAAATATATTTGAGGTACAAAATTATGTGCAATGATTTTCCGAAGCAAAATGAAGGTTGAAGGAGAGGAAGAATAAATGGGGATGGCTGCTTGGGAAGGACGGGCTCAGGCTTAGGGGGACTCCCTCTGTTTGGAACAAATATGTTAATTCTGCATCTCTCACCAGGCCAAGGGAAAGATGGTTGAAATTTTTTCTTAGACAATGGTCCAATTGAGAGGTCACTTCCTGCCACTTCCCATGCCCCTCAGGGGAAATCCCGTACTGGTTCCTAATACACAGTAGTGNCTATGTTGAAAGCCAGGCTCTGAATAGATGCCTGGCTGACAGAGTCATAGGCATCTACTTGAAAGTTGAGAGATGAATTAAAGATAACCATTCATGCTTCAATGTCCAGTCAGATACAATATAATCTCTAAAGTTTTCAGTTCACAATCATTGCAAAGTAGATATCAGTGTTTCCCTATACTTCATTTACTCTGTGAGTTTTTATCATCTGAGAAACAGAAATTCTTCTCTCCTAAATGAGCAACATTTTGAACCCAACCCTGACCCTCACATGATAAAAATCTGTGTCACTGAAAAGAAATATAAAGTGTGTTGTTGTTATGTGTTATGTCTTCGCTTGAAAGGCATCCAAGGGCTGAAACTGCTGCCTGCATTCACAAGGAAGACAGCATAGACAGAACGTGGTATTTTAGACAGTGCCTTCAAAAAATCCATATAAGGGCAAAGAGAAACATTTGATGCTGAATTCTTCCCTAATTTAAGACATTTTGTGTCCAGTTTTTATTTTGAAAAACAGACTCAAAAGAATTCCAGGGTAAAATCCTCCTGGGATTTTTTTGTGTGAGCTTAACACAGTAATGACAGCTCATTGTCCAAATCACTAAAGGAACACAAGGCAAATATTTCCTCTCTACGCCTGGTCAGCACCGGTCTGCCCAAAGGACTGCGTCCCTTGCCCTCACTCTCATCCTCACCTCCTGCCTCCCAGCACAGTTCAGTGCTCCAGCATCTTAAACGTCCTTGGCCTATTGTTTTGAAATTCTCGGGTTAGGCCACTAAAACACCGCATAATCTAATGCAATGTGTTTCAAACAGAAAGTCTGCACCTGACTCACTGGGGCTTTCTCCTCAGATACAGATTCTAGACCTGGAGAGATGACTCTGCAGTTAAAAATGTGCATTGTTCTGGTAGAGGATTCACGTTCAAGTCTTAGAAATCACAGCAAGCAGATCACAACCTCCTGTAGCTCCAGTTCAGAGAATGTGACACACTTCTCTGGCCTCCCTGAACATCTACACATACATAGTGTGCATAAACTCATGTAAGCACACACATGAACATATATAATAAATAATAATAACAACAACTTTTTTAAAAGTTGTAATGTAAAATTCAAACTCTGGAGTCCTTTTTTGAAATTGTCTGGTATCTGTAGGAGAAGACTAAGTATCTCCACACTTAAAGAGACAGCCCTGTGGTCCTGATTCATAGGATAAACATAGGATAAAGAATTCAGAATGTTGAAGTCTGTTCTTAGTGCCAACATTGAATATTAATTCATCAGACTTTTAGATAGTCATTTAATTTCTGCATCTCAGCCCTTTCAGTCATAAGACTGGATTATTGTGAAGGAATTTGTAAATAAGTATTCATAGGTGTTAAAACAAATACCATGCATGTGCCTTTTGTGTTCACTAATTAGATGATAAAACACATGAATTTANTAGTTTGG
Organism: Neotoma lepida; assembly: GCA_001675575.1. Taxonomy (NCBI): domain Eukaryota; kingdom Metazoa; phylum Chordata; class Mammalia; order Rodentia; family Cricetidae; genus Neotoma; species Neotoma lepida. The sequence continues at coordinate 14,644 of LZPO01028350.1, read as the reverse complement.
CAATAGGCAATGCCATATTTATAGCTAGAATTCTACAAATGAATTATTGTTATTCTATATAGTGCAAGAGTTAAAAGCATTTATACTTTNTACCTATAGAAATTCAGTTAACTACCAGGAATCCAGAACAGCATTTACCTTGATGAACTTGCCATTGCCCAGGGCTCACAGTTCCCAATCGTGCATCCATGACCTTCAGGGAGGGGAGCACGGCAACAGACAGGCAAGCAGGGCACGGGAACAGTAGCTAAGACTTCTCATCTTGGTCAACAAGGAGACAGACAGAGAGAAACTAAAATGACCTGATGAAATCTCAAAGCCCACCCCCAGTGATACCCCTCCTCCAACAAGGTCACAGCTCCTAATCGTCCCCAAAACAGTTCCACCAACTGAGGACAAAGCGTTCAAACATGAACCTCTGGGGAGCATTGCCATTCAATCCACACTCCATAAGAGAGCAGATCTCATGGGCTGTCAGAGTACCATAGAGTGCTGAGGTTGGCAACTGACAGACAGTTGCCACAGAGACTCACTTCTACCCTGCTCCCTGTTCCTTTGCAGACTGATTCCCTCTCTCTAATTGAATATCTACTTCCTTAAATGTGGTATGCCTTCATTAAGATTTTGTATGTTTTTATCTGAAGTCTGTGGAGTCATTTTGTCTTTCGAAGAAAATGTTTCCAAAAGATCATTTTATGCAGTCAAATGTTGAGCAATATGTTGCACACTTAGGTTTCTATTTGTTAGAAAAATTATGCAAAAGGCATATTAAATAATAATTTCAGGAGCTAGAGAGATGGCTCAGTTGGTAATATTTGCCATACAAGCACAAGGACTTAGATTAGGATTTCTAGCACCATTAACAAAGCTGGATACTGCCGGGCGGTGGTGGTGCACACCTTTAATCCCAGCACTAAGAGGCAGAGGCAGAGGCAGGCAGATCTCTGTGAGTTTAAGGCCAACCCGAGCTACCAAGTGAGTTCCAGGAAAGGCACAAAGCTACACAGAGAAACCCTGTCTCGAAAAACCAAAACAAACAAACAAACAAACAAACAAAAAGCTGGATACTGTGGTACATGTACTTTGTAAGAGACCAGATTCAAATAAAGGCAGAAAGTGATTCAGGGAGATAGTCACCACCAGCTTCGGGTGTCCACATGCACACATACATACATATGTACATACATACATACATACACACACACAGGCACACACACACACTCACAGGCACACACACTCACAGGCACACACACACACACACACACACACACACAGGCACATACATACTATATTTTCAAAACAAATACTCTAAACATGAGGTCAAATAATTTTAAATGGTGATTTTATATAAAGTGAAATAAATGAAAGACATTCAGATTTCATTAGTGCCAGGCATGGTGGTCCATGCCTTTAATCCCAGCACTTAG